>PISX010011078.1:43677-67431 GCA_004024625.1 Mellivora capensis | reverse complement strand
AAAAAAAAAAAAAAAAAAAAAAAAAAAGAAACAAAGTTATCGGCAAAGCTAAAAAAACAAAAAAAAAAAACAAACAGACATACAGACCAATGGAGACGAATAGGGAGCTCAGAAATAGACCCTCAACTCTATGGTGAACTAATCTTCAACAAAGCAGGAAAGAATGCCCAATGGAAAAAAGACGGCCTCTTCAACAAATGGTATTGGGAAAATTGGACAGCCACATGCAGAAAAATGAAACTGGACCATTTCCTTACACCGCACACGAAAATAGACTCAAAATGGATGAAGGAACTCAATGTGAGAAAGGAATCCATCAAAATCCTTGAGGAGAACACAAGCAGCAACCTCTTTGACCTCAGCCACAGCAACGTCTTCCTAGGAACATTGCCAAAGGCAAGGGAAGCAAGGGCAAAAATGAACTAATGGGATTTCATCAAGATCAAAAGCTTTTGCACAGCAAAGGAAACAGTTAACAAAACCAAAAGACAACTCACAGAATGGGAGAAGATATTTGCAAATGACATATCAGATAAAGGGCTAATATCCAAAATCTACAGAGAGCTTAGCAAACTCAACACCCAAAGAACAAATAATCCAATCAAGAAATGGGCAGAGGACATGAACAGATATTTCTGCAAAGACGACATCCAGATGGCCAACAGACACATGAAAAAGTGCTCCACGTCACTCGGCATCACAGAAATACAAATCAAACCTACAATGAGATACCACCTCACACCAGTCAGAATGGCTAAAATTAGCAAATTAGGAAATGACAGAGGCTGGTGAGGATGCGGAGAAAGAAGAACCATCCTACACTGTTGTAGAGGATGCAAGCTGGTGCCACCACTCTGGAAAACAGCATGCAGGTTCCTCAAAAAGTTTAAAATAGAGCTACCCTATGAACCAGCAATTGCACTACTAGGTATTTACCCTAAATACACAAATGTAGTGATCTGAAGGGGCACGTGCACCAGAATATTTCTAGCAGCAATGTCCACAATAGCCAAACTATGGAAAGAACCTAGATGTCCATCAACAGATGAATGGATAAAGAAGATGTTGTATATACATACAATGGAATACTATGCAGCCATCAAAAGATAGAAATCTAGCCATTTGCGACTATGTGGATGGAACTAGAGGGTATTATGCTGAACGAAATAAGTCAATCAGAGAAAGACAACTGTCATATGATCTCCCTGATATGAGAAAGTGGAGATGCAACATTTGGGGTTTGGGGGGTAGAGAAAGAATAAATGAAATGAGATGGGATCAGGAGCGAGACAAACCATAAGAGACTCTTAATCTCACAAAACAAACTGAGAGTTGCCGGGGGAAGGGGGGCAGTAAGAGGGTGGTTGGGTTATGGACATTAGGGAGGGTATGTGCTATGATGAGTGCTGTGAAGTGTGTAAACCTGGCGATTCACAGGCCTGTACCCCTGGGGATAATAATACATTATATGTTAATTTTAAAATACATAAATAAAAATAAAGTGCAAAGAAAAAAAATTTAGCCTAACTCTTCAAGAAAAAAAAAATCAGAAATGTAAGAAAATCCATATTGAGAGACCACTTTACACCAGTTAGAATGGCCAAAATCAACAAGACAGTAAACGAAATGTGTTGGAGAGGATGTGGAGAAAGGGGAACCCTCTTACACACTGGTGGTAATGCAATTTGGTGCAGCCACTTTGGAAAACAGTGTTGAGTTTCCTTAAGAAATTAAAAATAGAGCTTCCTTATGACCCTGCAATGCAATATTGGGTACTTACCCCAGTGATACAGATGTAGTGAAAAGAAGGGCCATCTGTACCCCAATAATCATAGCAGCATTGGCCACAGTCACCAACTGTGGAGAGAACCAAGATGCCCTTCAATGGATGAATGGATAAAGAAGATACGGTCCATATATACTATGGAGTATTATGCCTCCATCAGAAAGGATGAATACCCAACTTTTGTATTAACATGGATAGGACTGGGAGATATTATGCTGAGTGAAATAAGTCAAGCTGAGAGAGCCAATTATTATATGGTTTCACTTACTTGTGGAGCATAAGGAATCACACAGAGGACACGGGGAGATGGAGAGGAAAAGGGAGTTGGGGGAAATTGGAGGGGGAAATGAACCATTAGAGACTGTGGACTCTGAGAAACAAACTGAGGGTTTTGAAGGGGAGGTGGGTGGTGGGTTGGGTGAGTCTGGTGGTGGGTATTATGGAGGGCACATATTGCATGGAGCACTGGGTGTGGTGCATAAACAATGAATTCTGAAACACTGAAAAGAAATTAAAAATATGTATATAAATCTGAAAAAAAAAGAAATGAAAGAAAAAATTGCAAAGATTCCACAGAAATACAAAGTGTCATCAGAGAATACTATAAACACTTATACACCAACAAATTAGAGAACCTACAAATGGATAAAGGCCACCCATGACATACCTACAGATAACATCATACTCAACAGTTCAGCTTTTCCTCTAAGATCAGGAATAAAATAAGGATATTCACTCTCACTATTCTATGTAACACAATATCGAAAATCCTAGCTACAACAATTAGGGAAGAAAAAGAAATAAAAGACATCCAAATTGGAAAGTAGTAAAGCTGTCACTACTTATAGATGGCATAATACTATGTTTAGAAAAACACTAAAGACTCCACAAGACATCCAAATTGGAAAGTAGTAAAGCTGTCACTACTTGTAGATGGCATAATACTAAAGACTCCACAAAAATCTTATTAGAACTAATAAATGAATGAAGTATACCTCATTAATACACAGAAGACTGTTATGTTTCTGTAGACTAATAACAACCTATCAGATAAAAATTAAAAATATAACCCCACTTAAAAATGCAAATCAGAAAGAATAAAATATTTAGGAATAAATTTAGCCAAGGAGTTGAAACACCTGTACTTTAAAACTCTAAGACACTGATGAAAGATACTGAAGATGACACAAATAAATGGAAAGATGTATTGTGTTCATGGATTAGAAGAATAATATTGTTAAAATGTCTATACTACCTAATGCAATCTACAGATTCAATGCAATCTCTATCAAAATACCAGTGGAATTTTTCACAAAAATAGAACAAATAAAATTAAAATTTGTCAGGAACTATAGACTTTGAATAGCCAATCTTGATAAAGAACAAAGCTGGAGGTATCACAATATCAAATTTCAAAATAAACTACCAAGATGTAGTAATAAAACAGTAAGGTACTGGCACAAAAATAGACACATACATCAAGGGAACAGAATAGAACATCTGAAGGAGACAAGTACATACAACTGGTAAAAGGCAGTCTTCAATAAATAGTGTTAAAAAACTAGACAGCTACATGCAAAAGAACAAAATTGAATGACTTACAGCATATACAAAAATTAACTCAAAAGCACTAAAGACTTAAATTAAAGCCTTGAAATCATAAAACTAAAGAAAACATGGGCAGTATGCACCTTGACATCAGTCTTAGCAAAATTTTTTTAGATCTGTCTTTCCAGGCCAGGGTAACAAAAACAGAATAAAAAAAAATTGGGACTACCTCAAATTAAAGTCTTCTGTACAATGAAGAAAAGCACTAACACAATGACAAGGCAAGCTCCAGAATGGAAGAAGATATTTATAAAACAATATATATATAAAAGGGATTGATCCAAAATATATAAAATATATAAAAAACACATACCACTCAATAACAAGTAACAACAAAAACAATAAAGAGGCAGAGGACTTGAATAAACATTTCTCCAGAGAAGACATATAGATGGCCAAAAGACAGAGGAAAAGATGGTCAACATTACTTATCATCAATGAAATGCAAATCAAAACTACAATGAGATACCACCTCACACTTGCTGGAATGGCTAGTATAAAAAAGATAAGAATAACAAGTGTTGGAGAAGGTATGGAGAAAAGGGAGCTCTCATGCACTGTTGGTGGGGAAAGTAAACTAGGGCAGCCACCATGGAAAACAGGATGGAGTTTCGTTATAAAATTAAAAACAGAACTACCATATGATCCAGTAATTCCACTTCTGTATATTTACCCAAAGAAAACAAAAACACTAATTTGAAAAGATACAGGTACCCTGACATTCACTTATGTATTCTTTACAATACCCAAGATATGGAATTAACCCAAGTATGTATGTATGTATGTATGTATGTATCTATCTATCTATCTATCTATCTATTTAGCCAGCTATATAACAATATTACTCAGCCATAAAAAGGAATGAAATATCAATATTTCTGACAACATGGGTGGACTCAGAAGGTAATATGCTAAGTGAAATAAGTCAAAGACAAATATCATATGATTTCACTTATATGTGAAATCTTAAAAAACACAGAAATGGACCAAAAAAACCAGACTCTTAAATACAGAAAACAAACTAATGATTGCCAGAGGGGAAGTAGATGAGAGGATAGGTGAAATAGATGAAGGAGATTAAGAGGTCGAAACTGGGGGGAGGCCAAGATGGCGGGGAACTACGAGGAGGCGCCCTTTTAACCTGTACCCTAGTGAGATGATTACCTACCAAGGAACTCTGATCACCCATGAAATCAGCCTGAGATTATAATTATACACTTCTGGATCTCTACGGGGGCAGAAGATGCCAGTGGGCAGGTAAAGCAGAGAGGGAACATCGGACTGGTATCAGAAGATAAACAAAAGGGGGAGGGAGTCACCACAAGTGACCCATTGGAAAGTAATACCCCAATACGAGAGTGCCCTACGACTGGGGACCAGCATTAACTTTGAGTCTGGTAGAAAGCACACGAAAAGAGCAAAGGATCATGGGGGGAAATTGTGGGAATCAGGACAGTTAGGGACAGGGGCTTAAGTCCCCGGACCAAGGACAACCACTCCTGGCGCTGAACCAGAGAGAGTGCGGCAGAGACACCAGGTCTTGGTCCCTGAGCTTCCCCAGAAAGCCAACCAGGGGGGGAAAAAAAAGCAAACGACAAGAAAACAACCACCACTACTTCACAGATACAACTTTTACTTTAACTCATTCCCACTATTCTGGTTCATTTTTTATTCTTTTAAATTTTTTTATATAGATATTTTTTAGCCTATATATCATCACAGTGAGATGTCCAGTACATCAAATTACATAATAACATTTTAACCTGAACTTTTTGATACGTATAACTGTGTTTTTCTTTAGCTTTTCTATTTTTTAAATTTTTTTAAATTTTACTTTAGTTTAGTTCATTCTTTTCTTTATTTTCATTTTTTAATATTCATATAGAGTTAAACTTCAAGGTAATCCCCTTTCCCCAATCAATGCTACCCCTATAGGTAAACCAATTTTTAATCCCCTGTTATCTTAGGAAAGTTGAGTCCTTTAACAAAGGTATCAAGATACATCCAGGAAGAATCAAAATAACCTTCGTTGCCCACACTGAGAATTTATAAACACTCTCCCATCTTTTTCTTCCGCCAGTGTTTCTATGTATTTGTGTTTGTGCTGGTAGTACATAAGTCTTATACTTGGGGTTCTTTTTTACGAGGTTCTTTTTTTTGTTTGTTTTGCTTCTATATATATTTTTTTTTCTCTTGTCATATACTTTTATCAGTCTTTTTGTTTATCTGTTTTTGTTTGTATACTTCATAAATCTTACCTTGGGGCCCATTAGGGCTGAGCCTTCTCTTTTATCTTTATTTTTTTTCCTGTCTCTATCTCTTTTTTTTTCTCCCTTTCTTCTTTTCTTTCATATGGGTGGGGACTCTTGATTGCTCAGAAGTGTTCCAGTGTGCACCTTGACTGCATCACAGTCGATACATCCAGCTACATCTGTTCACCATCTCTCACAAAATTGACTAGGAGAAGGAATTCCCAACAGAAGAAAAATTCAGAGGATGGGCCTTCTGCAACAGAGCTAATGGCTACCGACATAGCCTGAATTCCACTTCCGACATATTGTCTAACAATTATCCATTCAATAGCTAGGTTGGAGAAAGCCATGGATGACAAAACGGAATTGATTAGGGCAGAACTGAAAGCCACCAGGGATGATATTCACAATGTCAGGGCAGAACTGAAAGCCACCAGGGATGATGTTTACAATGCTCTCAATGAGTTCCAATCTATTCTAAATTCCCTAAAAGCTAGGGTAACTGAGACAGAAGATAGAATTAGTGATCGGGAGGACAAAAAGAGAGGAAGGATCAGGAGGAAGCCTGGAACAAAGAGTTTAGAAGCCACAAAAACAGAATCAGGGAAATAAATGATGCCATGAAATGTTCCAATATCAGAATTACTGGAATCCCTGAAGGATTCCTGGCCCCTGAAGGGGAGGAGAAAGAAAGAAGTCTAAAACATATACTGGAACAAGTTTTCCATGAAAATTTTCCCAATCTCGTGAATGGAAGCAGCGTTCATATACTAGAGGCAGAATTGAGAATCTATAATCTTGGGGGGAGACCAAAGTCCTCAGGACACCTGATAGTAAGAATGAGGAATTATAATTCTACAGAAACTCTCTTCAAGGCAGCTAGGACAAAGAAGCTCCTTATGTACAGAGGAAAGCCCCTCAGAATAATTGCCACAGAAACCTGGCAAGCCATAAAGGGCTGGTAAGATATATTCAGGGCATTAAATGAGAAGAATATACAGCCAAGAATACTCTACCCAGCAAGACTGAGATTCAAAATGGGTGGAGAGATAGTTTCCAAGACATGCAAGGCTTAAAAGAGTATGCGACCACCAAGCCGACACTGCAGGAATTATTAAGGGAGGTTCTATAAGAGAGGAAAAATCTTAAAAATAGCACTGAACAAAAATATAGAAACAATCTACAGAAGGAAAGATTTCAAAGGTAACACAATGTCAATAAAAAGGTATCTATCAATAATCACTCTCAATGTGAAAGGCCTAAATGTGTCCATAAAATGACACAGGGTTGCAGACTGGATAAAACGACAGGACCCATCCATATGTTGTCTACAAGAGACCCATTTCGAACATAAGGATACACCCAGATTGAAAGGGAAGGGATGGAGAAGCATCTTCCATGACAATGTGCCTCAAAAGAAGGCCAGGGTAGCAATTCTCATATCAGATAAATTAGACTTTAAACTAAAGACTGTAGTCAAAGATACAGAAGGACACTACATCATTCTTAAAGGGACTATCCACCAAGAAGACCTAACAGTGTAAATATCTATGCCCCCAATATGGGAGCAGCCAATTACATAAGAAAACTATTAATCAAGATAAAGAGTCATATCGATATGAATACATTTATAGTAGGATACCTCAATACGCCTCTCTCAGTAATAGACAGATCATCCAAGCAGAAAATCAATAACGAAACAAGACCACTGAATGAAACATTGGACCAGATGGACCTGATAGATATATACAGAACATTCCACCCTAAAACAACAGAATACTCATTCTTCTCAAGTGCACATGGAACCTTTTCCAGAATAGACCACATACTGGGTCACAAATCAACTCAACCGATACCAAAAGATTGAGATTATTCCCTGCATATTCTCAGATCACAAGGCTTTGAAACTGGAGCTCAACCACAAGGAAAAGTTTGGAAGGTATTCAAACACCTGGAAGCTAAAGACCACCTTGCTTAAGAATGCTTGGATCAACCAGGAGATCAAAGAAGAACTTAAACAATTCATGGAAACCAATGAGAATGAAGACACTTCGGTCCAAAACCTATGGGATACAGTAAAGGCTATCCTAAGGGGGAAATACATAGCCATCCAATCCTCCCTCAAAAAAACTTAAAAATCCAAAATACAAGAGCTGTCCCTACACCTTAAAGAACTGGAGAATCAACAACAACTTAAAACAACTCCACACACAAGAAGGGAAATAATCAAGATTAGAGCAGAGATCAATAAGGTAGAAACTAGAGATACAGTAGAACATATCAATGAAACTAGAAGCTGGTTTTTTGAAAGAATCAATAAGATCAATAAACCGTTGGCCACACTAATCCAAAAGAAAAGAGAGGAAGCTCAAATCAATAAAATTATGAATGAAAAGGGAGAGATCACAACTAACACCAAGGAAGTAGAAACAATCATCAGAAGTTATTATCAACAGTTATATGCCAATAAGTTCAGCATTCTAGATGAAATGGATGCATTTCTGGAAAAATATAAACTCCCAAAATTGAACCAGGAAGAAATTGACAAGCTGAACAGACCAATATCTAGTAACAAGATTGAAGCAGTGATCAAAAAACTCCCAAAAATCAAGAACCCAGGACATGACGGATTCCCTGGGGAATTCTCCCAAACTTTCAAAGAAGAAATAACACCTATTCTCCTGAAGCTGTTTCAAAAATTTGAAGCTGAAGGAAAACTTCCAGACTTTTTTTAAATGAAGCCAGCATTACCCTGATCCCCAAACCAGGCAAAAACCACACCAAAAAGGAGAATTTCAGACCAATATCACTGATGAATATGGATGCTAAGATTCTCAACAAGATCCTAGCAAACAGGATCCAAGAGCACATTAAAATGATTATCCACCATGACCAGTTGGGATTCATCCCTTGGTTACAAGGATGGCGCAGCATTCACAAATCAATCAGTGTGATAGAACAAATCAATAAGAGAAGAGAGAAGAACCACATGGTCCTCTCAATTGATCCAGAAAAAGCATTTGACAAAATCCAGCTTCCGTTCCTGATTAAAACGTTTCAAAGTATAGGGATAGAGCAAACATTCCTGAACTTCATAAAATCTATCTATGAATGACCCACAGCAAATATCATCCTCAATGGGAAAAAGCTCCCAGCCTTCCCATTGAGATCAGGAACACGACAAGGATGCCCACTCTCACCACTCTTGTTCAACATAGTATTAGAAGTCCTAGCAACAGCAATCGGACAACAAAGAGAAATAAAGGGTATCCAAATTGGCAAGGAAGAAGTCAAACTCTCTCTCTTTGCAGATGACATGATTCTTTATATGGAAAGCCCAAAAGATTCTATGACCAAACAACTAGAACTCATACAGCAATTCAGTAACGTGGCAGGATACAAAGTCAATGTACAGAAATCAGTGGCTTTCTTATACACTAACAATGAAAATACAGAAAGGGAAAGTAGAGAATTGATTCAATTTACTATAGCACCAAGAACCATAATATACCTTGGAATAAACCTAACCAAAGAGGCAAGGGATCTGTACTCGAGGAACTACAGAACACTCATGAAAGAAATTGAAGAAGACACAAAAAGATGGTAGAACATTCCATGCTCTTGGATGGAAGAATAAACATTGTTAAAATGTCTATACTACCTAGAGCAATCTATACTTTTAATGCCATTCCGATCAAAATTCCACTGGTATTTTTCAAAGAGCTGGAGCAAACAATCCTAAAATTTGTATGGAATCAGAAAAGACCCCGAATTGCTAAGGAAATCTTGAAAAACAAAAATAAAACTGGCGGCATCACGTTACCTGATTTCAAGCTTTACTACAAAGCTGTGATCACCAAGACAGCATGGTACTGGCATCAAAACAGAAACATAGACCAGTGGAACAGAGTAGAGAGCCCAGATATGGATCCTCAACTCTATGGTCAAATCATCTTTGACAAAGCAGGAAAAAATATACAGTGGAAAAAAGAGAGTCTCTTCAATAAATGGTACTGGGAAAATGGGACAGCTATATGTAGAAGAATTAAACTCGACCATTCTCTTACACCGTACACAAAGATAAACTCGAAATGGATAAAAGACCTCAACGTGAGAGAGGAATCCATCAGAATCCTAGAGGAGAACATAGGCAGTGACCTCTTCGATATCAGCCACAGCATCTTCTTTCAAGCTATGTCTCCAAAGGCAAAGGAAACAAAAGCAATAATGAACTTTTGGGATTTCATATAGATCAAAAGCTTCTGCACAGCAAAGGAGACAGTCAACAAAACAAAGAGGCAACCCATGGAATGGGAGAAGATATTTGCAAATGACAGTACAGACAAAAGGCTGATATCCAGGATCTATAAATAACTTTTCAAACTCAACACATGCAAAACAGATAATCATATCAAAACATGGGCAGAAGATATGAACAAACACTTCTCCAATGAAGACATACAAATGGTTATCAGACTCATGAAAAAATCTTCATCATCACTAGCCATCAGGGAGATTCAAGTTAAAACCACATTGAGATACCACCTTACACCAATTAGAATGGCCAAAATTAGCAAGACTGGAAACTACGTGTGTTGGAGAGGATGTGGAGAAAGGGGAACCCTCTTACACTGTTGTTGGGAATGCAAGTTGGTGCAGCCACTTTGGAGAACAGTGTGGAGATTCCTCAAGAAATTAAAAGTAGAGCTTCCCAATGATCCTGAAATTGCACTACTGGATATTTAACCCAAAGATACAGATGTAGTGAAAAGAAGAGCCATCTGTACCCCAATGTTTATAGCAGCAATGGCCATGGTCGCCAAACTGTGGAAAGAACCAAGATGCCCTTCAACGGATGAATGGATAAGGAAGATGTGGTCCATATACACTATGGAGTATTATGCCTCCATCAGAAAGGATGAATACCCAACTTTTGTATCAACATGGACAGGACTGGAAGAGATTATGCTGAGTGAAATAAGTCAAGCAGAGAGAGTCAATTATCATATGGTTTCACTTATTTGTGGAGCATAACAAATAATATAGAGGACATGGGGAGATAGAGAGGAGAAGGGAGTTGAGGGAAATTGGAAGAGGAGGTGAACCATGAGAGACTATGGACTCTGAAAAACAACCTGAGGGTTTTGAAGGGGCGGCCGGTAGGAGGTTGGGGGAGCCAGGTGGTGGGTATTATGGAGGGCACGCATTGCATGGAGCACTGGTTGTGGTGCAAAAACTATGAATTCTGTTATGCTGAAAAGAAATAATTTAAAAAAATGTAACTCAGGGAAAAAAATTTGTTTTATATATATATGGAATATGAGCCATAAAAAGAGAAATCTTGCCATTTGCAACAAGATGGATGATCTAGAGGGTATGATGCTAAGTGAAACAAGTCAGTCAGAGAAAGTCAAGTACCATATGGTTTCACTTGTATGTGGAATTTTAGAAACAAAACAAATGAACAAAGAAAATGAGAGACAAACAATCAAAAATAACTGGACTCTTAAACATAGACAGTGCATTGGTGGTTACCAGAGGGGTGGTGGGCAGGGGGATGGGTGAAATAAGTGATGGGGATGAAAACAGTTATCACAGTGACGGTTGAGTAGTGTATAAATTTGTGATATCATTATTATGTACACTGAAACTAATATAAAACTAGATGTTAATTATACTAGAGTTGAAAAAAAGTAATAATACATAATATGGATCAAAATGGGGATTAAAAAGTCATAGTTATGAAATAGTAACTAGGCAGAATAAAAAAACTGAAAGAAAAAAAGGTCAAAACTGTCAGTTATAAAATAAATGTGATGAGGATGAGAATTATAGCTTAAGGAATATAGTCAATAATATTGTAATAATGTACTGTGAAAGACGGTGACTACATTTATTGTGGTAAGCACCAATATATAGAATTGTTGAATTAAAACATTGTAATCTAACAGCAATATAACATTGTGTGTCAACTATACATCAATAATAAAAATTAAAATTAAAAACAAAAGCAAAGACTAGGAATTGAAGAAGCAAAGTAACGCAACATAACATTTATGAAGAGCCACAGTTAACATTACAGTAGTGAAATACTAAAAGCTTTTTTCTCTAGATCAGGAATAAGGCAAAAATGCCCATTCCCACCACTTTTATTCAATACAACATTGGAAGTACAATCTAAAACAATTATGCAAGGAGAGATAAAATGTATCTATATAGGAAAGGAAGAAATAAAATTACATAGTTGTAGACCACCCTGATCTTATAGGCAGAAAATCATGAAGATGTCAACAAAATCATTTTTGGAACTAAAAAATAAATTCAGCAAAGTTGAAGGACACAAAACCAACACACAAAAATCAGTTTCTCTTGTTGTGATAAGTACTAGGTGATGTATGTAATTGTTAAAACAATAATTTTTACACCTGAAACTAATATTACACAGTATGTTAACTCATTGGAATTTCAATAAAAACTGTAAAGAAAAATCACTTGCATTTATATATACTAACAATAAAGAGTCCAAAAGGGAAATCAAGAAATCAATTTCAAACAATTATCATATGGTTTCACTCATATGTGGAACATAAGGAACAGCACAGAGGATCATAGGAGAAGAGAGGGAAAACGGAAAGGGAAGAAGTTAGAGAGGGAAACAAACCATGAGAGACTCTGGACTCCAGGAAACAAACTGAGGGTTCCAGAAGGGAGGGGGGTGGGGGGATGATGTAGCTGGGTGATGAATATTAAGGAGCGCACTTGTGATGAGCATTGGGTGTTACACACAATTAATGAATCATTGACCACCACATCAAAAACTAATGATGTACTATATGTTGGCTAACTGAACATAAAAATAATAATAAAAATCAGTTTCATTTAAAATGGCATCAAAAATTAGGAATATATCTAACCAAAGAAATGAAAGACTTGAACACTAAAAACTATCAACATTGAAAAAATATAGAAATGAATAAATGTAAATACATCCTGCATTTATGGATTGGAAGACTTAATATTGTTAAGATGTCCATACTACTAACAGTGATCTGCAGATTCAACATAATATCTATGCTATGTGAATTTAGCAAAATTGCTACAACCAGTCTAGAAAATAAAACTAAAGGAAAAAATTCACAATTGTTCAAAAATTTCATAAGGATGAGAAAAAGTCTAACAAAAAAATGTTACAAGACCTTTCCTCTTCATACTAACACACATAACTGAAAGAAATTAAATGAAGAGATTTATCATGCTCATGTATCACAAGACTCAGTGCTATATGGCAATTGTCCCCAAACTGATCTATTGATATATTAAAATCCCAATCAATATCTCATAAGCATGTTTAAAGAAACTGAGATGTTGATTCTAAAATGTAGGTGAAAATGCATAGGACCAGGAATACACAAAGCAACATGATTGAACAAAGGGGTAAGATTTACACTATCAGCTATCAAGGTTTCATATAAAGTCTAGCATATTTAGGACAGTACTTTTTAGCAAAAAAACAGAAATATAATGCAATAGATTGAAATGGAGGGCCATACTTATACACTCATGTTATTTATCACATGGCCTCCATTGTAATCCAATGGGATATTAATGGTCTTTTTAATAACTGTATTTAGGTCAACTGAACATCCATAAAGAAAACAAAACTTGATGCCCTACCTCACAACACACAAAAATTTAATTTAAAATAGATCATAATCCCAAATGTGAAAGTTATTTAGGCATCTAGTTTATAAGAGAATATTTTCATGACTTTCAGAGAGATGATTTCTTAAAACAGAAATGACCTTAACCATATATTAAAAAACATGACATCAATAAAGAATTTGTTTACTAAAATACACCATTAAGAGAGAAAAGGAAAGTCATCAAAAAGATTAGATCATTACAAATATATATAGAACTAAAGATTCTATTATGTTATATAAAAATGTGTATAAGTCAATTAAATAATACACATGATTCAACTAGCAACTGAGCAAACAATCTGGTTTCCATGAAAAAGATTTCCAAATAAAAAGCAGAAAAAGAGCCATAAATATAGAGAGCAAACACAGTTGCAGATGGTAGGAGAATGGGGGGATGTCAAAATGGATGAATGGGGAATGGGAGACACAGGCTTCCAGTTATGGAATGAATAAGTCATGGGGATGGAAGATATAGCATAGGGAAAATAGTCAATGGTATTGTAGTAGCATAATTATGGTGATAGATAGTAGCTACACTTGTAGTGACCCTAGCTCAACATATAGACTAGCTGAACCAGGATACTATACACCTGAAATTATTGTAGCATTGTATGCCAATTATATTCAAATAAAAAAATTTCAATAAAAATTTTGACTGAAAAAAATTTCAACATGAAAAATGTGTTCACTATCATTACCTATCAGGAATATGCAAATTAAAGCACAGATACACAACCAGCAGAATGGCTAAAATATATATGTATGTGTATTTTTTAAAGATTTATTTTAGAGAGAGCAAGAAGGAGAGTACTTAAGAGGCAGAGGGAAAGAGAATTTTAAGCAGACCCACATGGGGCTCAATCCCATGACCCTGAGATCGTGACCTGAGCCAGATCCAAAAGCTGGATGCTGATCTGACTATATCACCCAGGAGCCTCTAAAATACATATATTTTTTAAAGATGGATAAATACAAGTGTTGAAGAGGATATGAAGCCACAGAAACTCTCTTATTACAATGCTGGGAGATTGTAAATTAGTACAATCACATCTGAAGAATGTCTGACAGTTTCTAACATTAAATCTATATCTACTCTAGGATTAAAAAGTCTTACTTAATATAACATCCAACAACATCCTTTAATAAACATGTATAGAAATGCTCATAACAGATGTATTTGTATTTTACAAAAATGAGAAGCTTCCCAAAAGTCCAACAGTGTCATGTGTAAGTAAATCTGATAAGTTCATACAATGGAAGCAATAATACAACTCATTGGCAATAAAAATATACAAGTACTGACCAACATAATGGTTTGGGTAAATGCTACATAGTATCAAGTAATCAAATATATGGAGCACATATATCATATAATCCCACTTAGATGAAGTTCAAAATTAATCAAAGGTAATAGACATCATAAAAAAGCTAACTGTAGGGATTACTGAGAGGGTGGCATGAGGATGCCTCTTTGATGTACTATTGTTCTATTTCTCTATTTGGTTGGAAGTTTACATAAGTAAAAATTCAACTGATTGTAGATTTGAACTAAAAGTAAATATTTCAAACATTGGCATCATGCAATATCTGAAATCTAGAAAACTTCTGTATATTAAAAATAAAAACATAGTATGTAAAGTGACAAGATGAACATGAAATCTTCAGAATATGTAACTAATAAAAATCTTGAAAAATTTTCTTTCACACTGCTGATAAGGCAAATGCAAATTAAGATAACAAGGTATCATTTTTCCCAACACACTTGGAAAATTAGAATTAAATAACAATAATGGCTGATATTATCCAGTGTGGAAAACAGTGTCAAGTTAGTGCCATGTATATTATTCATGGGCGCATAAGGTAGCATAGCTACTTTTGGAGAAAGATTCTGTCAACATCTGCCTCAGAAATTTATTTTCAGGTCTCTATCCCTTATAAATAATAAATGTCTAAAGAACTACGAAAAAAAATTCAAAATTCAACATTGTTTAATATAACACTATTTGTAAGAATAATAGATTATCTACACACTCTCAAGAGAGTACTTTATTATAGCATACCATGTTTTAAAAATATCATGTATCAGTTGAAAAGGAGTTAGAGCTACATATAGAACATGGAAGCACATCCATGAATCTCTTCTCTCTCCCTCTTTTCCTCACCCCACACAGTGGTATACAGGTGGCAGTGAAAGAAAGGGGAGATTTTTGCTTTTACATGTTCCTGTAATTTGGAAAAATAAAATCTGAAGTCAAAAATTCTGATTAGAGAAGGCGCTCCATATGGAGAAAGTCATGAAAGCAAAGGTGTACTGTTTTCAGCAAGGCACCTACAGCCAATCTTTGCTTAATGTTTCATTATCCTTCTTGTCAAATGGAATACTTCAGTGCAGGCAACACATAATTCCCAGTATAACCCAACTGACATTATTTCAAATCTTAACTTTTTTTCTTTTTTATCCTCTTTCCTATCCATTGCCCTTTACCCTCACATCCAACTATGGCCTCCAAACACACACATTTCTGTGTTCCATAATTTCTGGCAAAAGGTCGTGATTACATTTTTTAATGATTCCCTTGGTGATCTGACTGCAAGTATCTGAATCCCTAAATCCCTAAACATCAAAATTTCCTAACAATGGCCAGTGCAACCAAGGGGTTCCATCAAATTGATTTATAGTCTTGCTTCTACACTGTCTAGGATAGCTCTGCTTTGTTAGCATGCCAGACCTGTGTGACTGCAAGACCTAAAAATCTATACTTTACAGACAGGTGTGTAATTGGACTGAAGATCCATTATACCGAAAGTCTTTTCACATTTCTCTCATCTGTACCCACTTGCATAATCACTATTTAATGGTAATTATGGTATTGTTCAGTAATATATCACAATGTATATATAACAGCATTGTCAATTATATAAATTAAGTGATGCGTTTAACAACAGTTTTAAGAACAGATGACTAGTTAAGGTTAACAGTGTCTCTATTTTGGTGTTGGATGACTGTTTTCTTCATGTTTTCCATGTTTCTAAATTTCACTAAAAAGCAATGATTATTTTTGTAATCAGAAAAAAATTTAAACATTAAAACTTAAACAGTAAAAATACTTCTTGCAAACCAAATCCATTATTGAAAACTTGCTTTTCCATAAATCTAAGGTTTGGTGTATACATAAACAACAATCATTACTGTAAAAAAAAAGCTACATGGATTATAATTAAGGGGAGTTTTTAGCTGAAATTTAGTAACTGTAAATTATTAACTAAGTTGCAGAAAAAGAGATTTCAGATATCAAATTTTTCATATAAAAGCAAAATAGTCCTAGGACCTGTGGATATACATAACCACACAATGTCACAGAAAGTTCAGGTACTTATCATAAATATAAGAGTTCACTACAGCAAAGTTGAAGCTATTAGTAAATAAAAACAAAATCCCAATTGTAAAAGTCAACATTTATGAAGATTGTTGCCTTGACCTTTAATCTAGCTGATTATAATTATGCTTTTCTGGGTATATAGATTTTGTCATATTTTAAATGTAGTTTGGTGTCTTTTTCCCCTTATTACATATTCATTTTCTCAGGTTAATGAATCTTCTTGCAAACATCATTTTAACAAAATAATATTTCCATTTTGGAATTTTTCTTCACATTTCTTGTTATTTACAATTGTTACTACATTTCTATCAACAACAAAATAATATTTCAATTTTGGGATTTTTCTTCATATTATCTCTTATTATTTACAATTGTTAGCACATTTCTATTGACATACATAAATTTTATTTTATTTTTATAAAATAAAATTATTGTTTTATTTAAAATGAAATTTATATAGTTTAAAATTTTCTTTTTTAAAACTTTTATTCTTGTTGAATTTCTTAAATATATTCAGTTTATAGAGGAGGCATAAACTATGATAAGAAAAAGAAAATTCACCAGTATTAAAACTTTAAATTACTATATCTCTTAATTGCTCAAAATACTGCTCTGTGCACTATAGAACCATAGAATTTGAGTCAACAGCAGCTATCATGAGCCCCCAATTCCTCATGGGACTATCTCCTATTTCATCTCATACAAAAGAACCTTCCAGCCACTACTCATATGAACGCATAAAAATACAATCACATATACTGGAATGCTAATTCTTTTTTTAAATTTTTATTTATTTTTTTAAATTTCTTTTCGGTGTTCCAGAATTCATTGTTTATGCGCCACACCCAGTGCTCCATGCAATACGTGCCCTAAACAAACTGAGGGTTTTGGAGGGGAGGGGGATGGGAGGTTGGGTGAGCCTGGTGGTGGGTATTATGGAATGCTTATTCTTTTATCTCAGAGAAATAATTTCTTTTTTACTCAATTTAATAGGATTAAAAAAGGGAGTCACTGAATGCATACATAAGCCTTTTATCATTCTGCTTTTATCATTAACAACATAATGTATCCATATGTCCATAGCTGGTACTGAAGATGAGAAACATATTATACACAATAAGCCAGACAGAAATGTATTCCAGATGGGCAGACATTAGGGAACCTTAGCAACTAGCACTATTGAACCTATTGAACTAGCAATAAGCTCAAAGTGGAATGTGATCCTTCCTCCAACCATGTGCAAAGGGGAGAGCCCCACAAGAGTTATGGTGATAGAAAAGACCACAGGGTTACTATAGCAGCCTAATCATCTACAAAAGGCAATTTCCCATGCCAAGGAAAACTTCTACAGATTCTAATGACTATTCTACAGAATCTTAAATTCTACCTTTGAGGTTTTTTCCTGAAGATTTTTATTAAAAAACTAGTATCTCATGCAACGTGAGGGTTTGGGGAGTAGGAAAAGAATAAATGAAACAAGATGGGATTGTTAGGGAGACAAACCATAAGAGACTCTTAATCTCACAAAACAAACTGAGGGTTGCTTGTGGGGGGGTTGGGAGAGGGTGGTGGGGTTACGGACATTGGGGAAGATATGTGCTATGGTGAGTGCTGTGAAGTGTGTAAACCTGGAGATTCACAGACCTGTAGCCCTGGGGCTAATAATACATTATATGTTAATTTAAAAAATGAATGGGAAAAAAAACCCAGCATCTCAGGGAAATATAACAAGTCTTGAGACTGAATGTAAAAATGAAAAGAGAAAGAAAATACTGATTGATGGAAAATAGAGATGCATCAAGTTAAAGTTAAAGGAACTTTAGAATTTACTGAATATATATTCGGTATCAACTGAGGAGAAAATAATTTCTTTCAACTAATGAACAAGGATATATATCCTAGAGAGAAACATTTCCTGTGAAATGGGAAGATTCTTGCATTTTGTATGAAATATCACTTCCATTGTTACTAATGCCCCTTGTTTAATTTCTTTGATCAAGGAGCCCGGTCAAATGGATGAAAACCAAACAGAGGCGGTGAGAGACTTTGTTCTGGCAGGCTTCTCACAGACCCCATCTATTGAGACAGGGTTATTTGTACTATTTCTTTTCTTCTATGTGTCCACTTGGATAGGGAATGTCCTCATTATGGTCACAGTAGCTTCTAATAACTATCTGAATTCATCACCCATGTATTTCCTTCTTGGCAATCTCTCTTTCCTGGATTTATGTTATTCAACAGTAACTACCCCTAAGCTTCTGGCTGACTTTCTTGATAAAGACAAACTCATTCCCTATGACCAATGCATTGGGCAGCTCTTCTTTCTGCATTTTGTAGGGGCAGCTGAGATGTTCCTGCTCACAGTGATGGCTTATGATCGCTATGTTGCAATTTGTCGCCCCCTGCACTATACCACTATCATGAGTCGAGGATTATGCTGTGTGTTAGTAGCTGCCTCCTGGTTGGGAGGGTTTGTGCACTCTACTGTCCAGACCATTCTCACTATCCGTCTACCTTTCTGTGGACCAAACCAGGTGGACAACTTCTTTTGTGATGTTCCCCCTGTCATCAAACTTGCTTGTGCAGACACATTTGTCATTGAATTGCTAATGGTATCTAACAGTGGGCTGATTTCTACCAGCTCCTTTGTGGTGTTGGTTTCTTCCTATTCCACTATTCTGGTCAAGATTCGCTCCAAGGAGGGAAGGCGAAAGGCACTCTCCACCTGTGGCTCCCACCTTATGGTGGTAACACTCTTCTTTGGACCCTGTATTTTCATTTATGCTCGTCCCTTCTCCACATTTTCTGTGGACAAGGTGGTGTCTGTACTCTACAACATTATTACCCCCATGCTGAATCCCCTCATCTATACACTTCGGAACAAAGAGGTCAAGTCAGCCATGTGGAAACTGTGGGACAGAAGTGGACTTACTTGGAAAAAGCAGGAGACATAAGCAGTTGAAGTGATATTTTGAGAGCAGAGAATCTGAAGTTAAAATAATTACTTTTACACTAATGAGTTACGAGAGGATAGCCTAATTCTTCAGTTTTCTTCCATTAAACCCTAATACTCCTATTAATGGGACTATAATGAAACTCAGAAAAACTCCTTTCATACTGAATTATTCTGTCTTCTGCCTCCTTTTACTTCTCTGAAGCATCTGTTCACTGTTTTTATCAGTTGTATTCTTCCATTCTACCCACTCATCTGATCAAACCTTATTCCACCCATTCTTTTCATTTAGTTTGATGCCACACACTGGTACAAACCACCCCTTCCAAACTCTCACAACTTTTATCTCCATCTTGTCTCTGGTTTTATTGTCTCCTCAACTTTCACAATCTAACCAGATGTCTGTAATGAGCTGAGTAAGGAATGTATAGGTGTTTATTACACTCACAAACTATTTAAAGAGTTATCAGATGAATTAGAGTAAATTCATTTTATATAACAGTGTAACAACAAGCTAATGGGATATATTAGTTGGCTTCATCATTCAACACAACTACCATATAGTAGTGCAATTCAGAGAGCAATTGCCTAATAGTGCAGGTTCAACTAACTTTCTTTGAATTACAAATCAAGTGAATCTTAGATAAGTCATTTAAATTATTGCAAGCCTACTTTCCTTAGCTGTAGCATACACAGAATGATGTTTACCTCTCAGTACCCTGGTGAGAGCTAAAAAGGGCAATAGATGGGAATAGGCTTAGTCTGGTGCTTAATTCATAACAGGATTTCACTATTATTTATTCATTAGATTTTTTCAATGACAGAAAGATATATATGGTGAACATTTAAACTAGTTGATTTCCCTTAATGAAACAACAGTATCCTCTACCATAACCAGTTTAGGGAGGATGCTAGAAAGTACTCAGAAATTAGTCATGACATGTTCATCTTTATCCATTTGGGCACACTTTATCATACTATCACCATTATCACACAAAAAAACACCCTCATTGGTATTTGTTATCCTCAGAATTATATTAAGACTACTTCATAGGATTTTGCACTCCTTATTAAAATTTTATAATCAAAGATAGGAAAATTGAATTGACATTTAAAAACTAACAAGACACAAAATATAAATGGACAATAAAGCATTTTTTATTTTTACAGCATTTAATTTTTTTTTAATTTTTAAACATTTATTTATTTCACTCGAGTGAGCACTAGTGGGAGGAGCAGTGGTAGCAGGAGAGAGAATCTCAAGCAGACTCCACACTGGGTGCAGAAGCTACTGCAGGGTTCGACCTCAGAATCCTGAGATCATCATCAGAGCTGAAACCAAGAGTCAGAGACTTAACTGGCTGTGCCACCCAGGTGCCATATTTCTACTATTTTTTAAAGTAAGTGAATTATAGAAGCAATTTCAGCAACTAATTTGTGTGACAGAGACAAAAGCCAAGAAATGATAGGTAAATTCACTGAAGACTGAAGTTTTGTCTTTGTTACCTTTATATCCCAAAGCTTTTTTAAATGCCTAAAATAAAACAGAGATTCAATAAAAACATATTTGATAAATGAAGGTTTTTATATGTTCTATGATCAGTGTGGTAAAGTTTAAGGAAGAGATATTTCAGAACTGTTTGCTTTCTCCATACTTGGAAAGATTGTAAATTTTTCATTGAGAGGTAGGAAACACTTTGAGAGTTGTCACAGAAGCAATATTTAATAAAAAAAAAAAATAGACACATCAGGGGTACCTGGGTGGCTCAGTGGGTTAAGCCTCTGCCTTTGGCTCAGGTCATGATCTCGGGGTCCTGGGATTGAGCCCCGCATTGGGCTCTCTGCTCAGCGGGGAGCCTGCTTCCCTTCTTCTCTCTCTGCCTGCCTCTCTGCCTACTTGTGATCTCTCTCTGTCAAATAAATAAATAAAATATATTGAAAAAAAAGACACATCAAAACACCTAGACACAAACAAATACACCTATGTTGTGACACCTATGGTCACAACAAACAACTATACATCATGTGATTTCATCTATCGATAACGACTATGGAATCAGAAAAGTCTATATTTGAATTCTTAGTACTTTAATAACAATAATACCAACAGAGGAGGTATTTGAAGGTCAAAATTCAGTAAAACTGAGGCAATCATAATGACATAATCCAGTTTAGTTTTCACTAGAGATTAAAGAGACTCTCAGATGTTGCTAGAAATTTCTCACTGATCAATAAGTGATAGATGGAAAAAGTGATGCTTGGGAATTTAGAAAACTATTCAATACTTTATGGTAGAAGGAAAAAATAAAAATTAAGTTAAAATCAGCATTGTGAGAAAATATAAAGAAGAGACATAATTAAATTCTATAGGATAAATGAAAATAGGTATCTAATTATAAATTTCCCTAGAAATTAAAACAAACAAATATTAGAAAGAAGGACTGCTTCTGTGTATATAAATAAATACTCAATTACTTCACCATATATAAGCAATTTTAAATTGCTTCTTTCCTTATCCTTTTCAAAGACTACTTTCATTTCTTTTTTTTTATTTTTATTTTTTTTAAAGATTTTATTTATTTATTTGAAAGACAGAGATCACAAGTAGGCAGAGAGGCAGGCAGAGAGAGAGAGGAAGGGAAGCAGGCTTCCCACTGAGCAGAGAGCCCAATGCAGGACTCGATTCCAGGACCCTGAGATCATGACCTGAGCCAAAGGCAGAGGCTTAACCCACTGAGCCACCCAGGCGCCTAGACTGCTTTCATTTCAACATAACATTAAATTCTATGAGAAAACCTATCCAATGACTGATACATTTAAATCTCAAACCCAATATTTAATGCTCTTATTTAATAAAATATGAAATAAAAATTCTTACCCAGTAGTGGAATTATTGTGTCACATGGTTATTCTATTTTAATTTTTTGAGGAACCTCCACACTGTTCTCTCCAGTCACTATACAATCTGCATTCCCACAAACAGTGCGTAAGGGCTCCTTTTTCTCTATATCTTCATCAACACATGTTATTTCGTGTCTTTTGAATTTAGCCATTCTGACAGGTGTGAGGTGATATCTCATTGTGGTACTGATCTGCATGTCCCAAATGATGAGTGATTGAGCATTTTTTCATGTCACTGCTGGCCATCTGTATGTAGTCTTTGAAAAAAATGGTCCTCTGCCCATTTTTTTTTTATTTCATTTCTTTTCAGCGTAACAGAATTCATAGTTTTACAACACACCCAGTGCTCCATGCAATGTGTGCCCTCCATAATACCCACCACCTGGCTCGCCCAACCTCCCACCCCCCGCCACTTCAAAACCCTCAGGTTGTTTTTCGGAGTCCATAGTCTCTCATGGTTCATCTCCCCCACAATATCCCTCAACTCCCTTCTCCTCTCCATCTCCCCATGTCCTCCGTGTTATTTCTTATGCTCCGCAAATAAGTGAAACCATATGATAATTGACTCTCTCTGCTTGACTTATTTCACTCAGCATAATCTCTTCCAGTCCATGTTGCTACAAAAGTTGGGTATTCATCCTTTCTGATGGAGGCATAATACTCCATAGTGTATATGGACCACATCTTCCTTATCCATTCGTCTGTGGAAGGGCATCTTGGTTCTTTCCACAGTTTGGCGAACGTGGCCATTGCTGCTATAAACATTGGGGTACAGATGGCCCTTCTTTTCACCACATTGGTATCTTTGGGGTAAATACCCAGTAGCGCAATTGCAGGGTCATAGGGAAGCTCTATTTTTAACTTCTTGAGGAACCTCCACACTGTTCTCCAAAGTGGCTGCACCAACTTGCATTCCCACCAACAGTGTAAGAGGGTTCCCCTTTCTCCACATCCTCTCCAACACACGTTGTGTCCTGTCTTGCTGATTTTGGCCATTCTAACTGGTGTGAGGTGGTATCTCAATGTGGTTTTAATTTGAATCTCCCTGATGGCTAGGGATGATGAACATTTTTTCATGTGTCTGATAGCCATCTGTATGTCTTCATTGGAGAAGTGTCTATTCATATCTTCTGCCCATTTTTTGATGTGATTATCTGTTTTGCATGTGTTG
>PISX010011078.1:0-24860 GCA_004024625.1 Mellivora capensis | reverse complement strand
TGGGAGGTTGGGCGAGCCAGGTGGTGGATATTAAGGAGGGCACGCGTTGCATGGAGCACTGGGTGTGGTGTAAAACTATGAATTCTATCACGTTGAAAAGAAATGAAATTTAAAAAAAAAATTTTTTAAAAAGATGGATTAGTTTTACAGAAATTCCGAGCATAATACTAATAGATTAAAGAAAAACTCTTATTTTAATGCATGAAGAAAAAAGTCGTTTGACAGAATGCAAAGAAATTATTCAATTGCTATGTCTCAGAAATTGGTAATGGAGCTACTCTCTAGTATTTTGGGTTACTGTTTTTAGTTTATAATTGAGAAAAGCTGTGAATTCAAGAGTATAAACTTTGAGGTTTCATACTCTTTCAACCTTCTCATGATGAACCTCTAAATTTCCATCCAGCACCTCTAATAGTTATCACTAGAATCTTACACTCCATTTATCTCACTCATATCTAGGCTTATTTTCAGGAAAAGAAATTTTCTATCTCTCACATGGCCCATGTCTTCTACTTCTGCCTAACATGGAGTAACACAGACTGGACTTACTCTCCCATCTGAGACAACTTAAAAACATGAAATAACCATTCTCAGAATCCTGGACTTCAGCAGTGAAGGATACAGTAGTCCCTGAGACAGGAAACAAATAAACGGAGTCCTACAAGTGTCCAGGCTTTTTTGCTGTGAGAGATTCGAGGCTGCAGCACAGAGAAACCCAGATAGAGTCTGATGAACTTCCTTAGTTGAGGAGATAAAGCTGAGAAACTGGTGTTCCCAATGAAGCTAGCTTTCACACCACAGTCTCAAAGAGGAGAGACTTGCATACTCAGATAATTGTCATAGTCTCTAATTTTCAAAATAACTACATTTGAAGAATCTAGATAAAAATGGAAATAAATTCCATAAAAATGGAATTTAACAAAGATAGACCTAAAAACGTCAGATTTAATCATTCATTGAAAACAGATGT
Source organism: Mellivora capensis (assembly GCA_004024625.1). Lineage (NCBI taxonomy): Eukaryota > Metazoa > Chordata > Mammalia > Carnivora > Mustelidae > Mellivora > Mellivora capensis. The sequence continues at coordinate 23,890 of PISX010011078.1, read as the reverse complement.
AGTATCAAAATTATATAACACCAGGGTTTTAATCCTAGATAGTCTGACTCTAGATATGTCAACGCAAAATAAACAAATCTTTTAGAACTTCAGAAAGAGAAAGTTTCATTGGAGTCCAAGTTAGGACTGTTGCCTGAGATACACGATCTTTACGAAGAGTGTGTTCAGGAGAAGAACTGTTAAATTTTATGGAGTTATATTTGCTTTTTGTTACATCAGGAGTTAAAAATCTGGGTGCCAGGGTGGCTCAGTCAGTTGAGGGTCTGACTCGATTTTGGCTCAGGTCATAATCTCAGAGTCATGAGCTCTAGCCCCATGTTGGGCTTCATGCTCAGAGGGGATCTGGCTTGAGATTCTCTCTCTCCCCCTCTCTGTCTGCCCCACCCTTCCACCTTCCAAATCTTCATGTTCCCATGCATGCACACAAACCCATACTCTCTCTAAAAATAAATAACTCTTAACAAAGAAAAGTGTTTTGAATCATCATGAGGAAGGACACCAGAAAATTATAAACTTTATCTTCTGCTTTTTATATGTATAGGAATTTGGATGTATGGGATCAGAACTTAGGGAGATTTTTATTCTTACCTTTAGTTTGAAGTATTTCTTTTAGTTTATCTGATACTGAAGCAGAAGTGCAAGGTATGCAGGGGCAGAAACAGTCTATGCTCTGAAGCCTGGTTAAACCATTCTGATCTTGGTAAATGTTAAAGTATAGCTTCCCTGGGAGCCCAGAAGGAGGGCCCATGAACAATTAAAGTTGATTTCCTTTATCAAATACTCAAACTTGTGGAGGAAGTGTTTCTTAAACAGAAGCATAGAATCACACATCTTGCCCCTTCCTTAGGCAAGATCCTCTGGTCCTCCTAATGGAGGAAGGAGGCAATACCAGGAAACCCAATGGCTGGACACATATTTCTTTCTATGAAATTCTTCCTAACCTTTTCTTCTTCAAGCTGCATCTGGAAGACAGAGGAATGAAGAAAAACTCATCTCCCCATGTATAGGAATGGAATTTTACTTCAAATGGAAATCCTTAAATTTGAAGGCTCCTCCTTGAGAATTTAGCATTTATTTAATAATTTTTTAAAGATTTTGTTTATTTGACAGAGAGTGAGATCAGAAGTAGGCAGAGAGGCAGCCAGAGAGAAGAGGGAAGCAATCTCCCTGCTGAGCAGAGCCAGATGTGGGGCTTGATCCCAGGACCCCGAGATCATGACCTGAGCCGAAGGCAGAGGCTTAACCTGCTGTGCCAACCAGGCACGCCTGACAATTTAGCATTTAGAAATTACGTTAAAAGATTCTTTACACAAAATAATTTGATTTAAAAGCTACTTAAATAATGATATTAAAAAAAACACTGATATCTCACAGAGAATTAAAAGAGGAAGCCACTGATCCCTTAATGACTGCAGGTAAAGAAGAAATGTTTAAGAGGCCTTTGACTTCACAGCAACGTCTCAGCAACTTACTCTTCTGTCCATAAACAACACATTTTATGAGGTCACAGTTTTTGATTTAATACACCTTCATGATGTTTATCTGAGAACGCATCCTGTTCGGTTGAGAGATTTCTCACAGGAGCAATCCTTCCAACCAAACCTTAATAGCAAATACTCCTGCAAATGGATAATGTCAACAATTATCCAGTGGTTCTCAGTCAGGATTAAGGATTAGAATTACCTGAAGCAGCTTAGTGTAAAAAGCACATTCCTGGGATTCATTCCTAGAATGCTAATTCAGCAAAGCAATGATGGATTCATGTTCTTCACTTTCTGAGAAGCATCCCTCAAATTACACTTTGAAAAACTCTATATTCTATATTTTATTTACCTTATTTCAAAATAGTAAGGTGAATTTCATAAACACTACCTCGAAATTCAAAAAAGTTCCTCTATTTAAAACCTATGGTGCAAGGGAAGCCTGGGTAGCTCAGTCGGTTAAGTGTCAGACTCTTGATTTCAGCTCATGTCTGGATCTCAGGTTCTTAGGTTCAAGACCCATGCTGTGCTCCACACTGAGCATAAAGCCTAATTTAAAAGAAAAAAATCTATGGTGGAATTTAAGAGACAAAACAAGAGAGCAAAGGGGGAAAAAGGAGAGAGAGAGATAGGGACAAACCAAGAAATACTCAAGTGTAGAAAACAATTACCAGAGGGGAGGTAGGTGGGAGGATGGGTTAATTAGGTGATGGAGATTAAGGAGGGCACTTGTGATGAGCTCCAGGTGTTGGAGGGAAGCACTGAATCACTATATTGTACACCTGAAAATATTACACTGTAAACTAACTGGAATTCTCTTAAGATTTTATTTATTTATTTGAGGGGTTGAGAAGAGAGGCAGTCACACAAGTAGAGGGGACAGGCAGAGGGAGAAGCAGCAGCAGAGACTCTGCTGAGCTGTGGCTCCATCCCAGGACCCTGGAATCATGACCTGAGCTGAAGGCATATGATTAAGCCACTGAGCCATCCAGGCACATTAAGTAACCAGAATTTAATTTAAAAAACAAACAAACAAACATACAATCTGCAGTTCTCTGTGCAATGGCAATGACAAATTCCCTAAAAAAGCCCATAGTTGGGGGAAAACTGATGATTTTGCTCACTCAAGTTTCAATAACAATTCAAGCAGGCATCTCCTCCCATCCAGACAACTAAAATCCAGGGATTTCTGCATCTAAAATGAGGGTGCAAGAGTCCACACTATCTTCATGGATTTGGTCAAAGCAAGATAAAGGGCTGGGCACAGATTGCAGACAAGAGCCACTTGGTTTAAATAAAAATAAAAAATAAAAAAGAGCCCCTGGATAGATCTACAAAATCATGAACACCTGTGGGATCTAGTATCTATCAGATTTACTAGAGGACTGGTTCTGTGCTAAGCACCCTATGTGTGTGTAGTAATAAAAGAAAATACAAAATCCTCGGAAATAAGAGAAAAATTGAGTTAACAGGGGAAGTGTTTCCTAACCATGAGGGCTGGATTAAATTTCCCTCTCCTGCACTCAAATACCATGTTTATCACTATCATAGACCTCACATGACAGCATATTTTGTGGCTGTTTCCTTGTTTTTATTTCACTACACTGAGAATGTGTGATCTAATCTGAAACATAGTAGGTGCCTGACATTAACTGAACAAATGTATAATAGTTATTAGACATATCTTTAAAAAAGCAGCTGTCTCTATAATCTACAAAGTCAATAATCATTATTACACCAATAATAACAGGAAATTAATCCCAAGGCAGAGAGATTTCCTTTTAACTTCTCTCTATTCTCTATTTTTTTTCCCATGTTACCGCACAATAGAAGCACTGCAGAATCTGAAATGGCTATGGCGGGATTCTCCTCCCTAAAGAATGCTGTCTCAATTGAAATGGAAGACACTAAAAGACTAGCCCCTCTCTGAGTCTTGTTCTCAGGAACTCCCTGGAAGCCCTCCATCTTGACATTTTAATTAGGATGACCTGTAAAACAGCACTCATCACCCCCTCCCTGAAACAACCACAACTTCTTTTCCCAGTCAGTTTTGGGACCAGACTGACCACAACTGTTGTCTGACCCACACAACTCTGAAATCACTGCCCCACCCCCACAGATGGTTGCCCAAGGTCGGGACAAAGTTCTGGAATCCAAAGTTCTCATTCCCTATTTGCATATGCTGTGACATCAAAATAGAGGCCCCAGTTACAGGGCCCGAGGAAGGAGGGCTATACCAGAAGCCTATCCGGAGAACACTCAAGATGGGCCATTACGTGGGGCCCATCAAGAAGGAGCCTTGCAGGAACATCACACAAAGAGGGGCACTGCAGGAGGACAACACCTGGGGCATGATCTTCCACAAGGCGACCCGGCCAGAATGAAGACGCGATCCGGATCTTCAACACGACCCGGCGCCGCCTCCACCCCGGCGTGCTGATGGCTCACCTACCTGATGGAGATCCAGCATCCCCGACAAGTGGCTGGTGACATCTACGGAGTCCGCAACAGGAAGCAGGCCTTGCCTTGCAGGAGTCTCTGCTGGCAAGCAAACCCACGTTTGTCAGGAAGGACTCTCTGCCCTTCAAGGAGCTAGTAAGGCACACCTGAGGTCTCACACAGGCAGCCAGGCCTGGCCAGGTGTGTGCTCGACCAGTGGCCGACCCTGCCCCGAGGCCCTCTGGCCGCCACAGCCCGCCACCAGCTGCCTCAACCGGGTAGAGCAGGAGACGCGCAAGCACGGAGGCCCGAAGGAAGGCACGCCAGTGCTGCACCACCTCCTGCGCGCTTTATTGGCAGCCCTCCCGGCAGCGCCCCCTGGCCCGGGCCCAGATTCCCTGCTGTGCCCGCACCTGGCTCACCCCAGGCTCCACCACAGTTTGAAGCCCTTGCCTGTTCTTGCGGGGCAGACTGGGTGATGCTCTGGCAGACAGGTTTCTAGGACCCACTCCCTGCCTTAGCGCAACATTGACACTTGATGCTCTTTCTTCTGATGTTTATTTCAAGATTTCAGAGGCAACAGAAATGCCCTCCCAGCTGGGCCTTATTTGGCAGGAGGGAGGAGGCGGGGGTTGGGATAACCAACACTTCTTTCCCGCTTTGTTCAGAGGGAAACTCAAATGTCTCCGCAAAGTTTTTAAATAAAGGCATTAAGAGAAAAACATGAAATAGATTCCCATATACATGATGTTCATTTATAACGGGATTTAACCTCTAAAGACACAATATGTTTTCTTCCTTTTTTATTTCAATGTATTCTAGCATGTTTATAAATAAAACTTTTCACTTTTAGATTTTAACCCCGCTTTTGCTCTCTTCAGCAATATAAGAATAAGGTATAAGCTAAAAGCTATGTTGGTATCCACTCTTTCTTTGTTTTAATTGAAGTATAATTGACATACAATATTCTATTGAAGTATGTATCAGATTGATTCAATATTTTTATACTTTATGAAATGGTCCCCTCAGGAAGTCTAGTTATTATCAACTTACAAGGTTATTACTATGTTATTGACTATATGCCCTATGTATCACATCCCTGACTTATTTATTTTATAACTTATTTTTATCTCTTACTGCCCTTCAACTACTTTGCCCAGCTCTACCCTCCTCCCATCTGACAACCGCCAGTTTTTTCTCTGTCATCTCTTTCTCTTCAGTTTGCTTTGTTTTTTTGGTCTCCACACATAAGAAATCATAAGGTATTTGTCTTTCTCCTACTTATTTCACTTACCATGATACCCTCCAGGTCCAGCCATTTTGTCTAAGGGATAACACTTCATTTTTTTAAAGATTTTATTTATTTGACAGAGAGCACAAGTAGGCAGAGAGGCAGGCAGAGAGAGAGAGGAGGAAGCAGGCTCCCTACCAAGCAGAGAGCCCAATGCAGGACTCGATCCCAGGACCCTGAGATCATGACCTGAGCTGAAGGCAGAGGCTTAACCTACTGAGTCACCCAGGTGCCCCACTTCATTCTTTTTTAATGGCTGATTAATATTCTGTATTATCCATTAATCTCTGCTTAGACACTGGTTACTTCCATATATTGTTTATTTTAAATAATGCTGTAGTGAAAAGAGAGTGGAGCTTTTAAGCTCTTTAATTGTTAACATACAGGGGTATAATTGGTCATAAAAATTGACACGGCTGAAGTCTTATGAAATTCCAAAACATAGTATTACTGCAGTAGCAAACAAGAAGATTCCTGAGAAATTTATCCCAAGGCAGTTTTCAAACTATATTCTTTTAGTGTTTATGAAAATGTGCGAGATTACAGCCATAGGAGAAGCCACAAAATACCCAGGAGCATGTTTCTCTTTATTGAAAACACTGTCCAAAATTATTAGAAATTTCATCCAGTTACTCAAGTAATCAAGTCATTGGCCAATTCTCTCCTTTCATTTGATATTTCAGAATCAACATAAAATAATATTGATTGAATTCTTTGACCATTAGTTCAGTTAATACAAATGTTAACTCTTGCTTATAATTGTCTTTTTAGGATCCAAAGGCATTTAAAAAGTCAGCATAAGATCTGACTCTGTGGTACTCAAACACCCTTCCTAATAGATTCCACCCCAAGGGACAGAATCAACTCAGTAAGAAAGAGTGTAGATGTATGGTTTATTTAAAGTCTGTGGGTTAAAATTTATTAGTTTCCTACTCCAGTGAATTTTAAATAGTAACACAATAGCTTATTTTACACCATAAAATATTAACCCATAAAATACCCTGTGTGAAAATTACCTTCTGGTAAAATACCTTGATTTACCCTGTGTGAAAATTAACTTCTGTAATTGAATTTCACTGACATACATTCATTTTTTTCAATATAAAGTTTAAGCATAATACACATTCCCAAGAAAAACTTTCCTTTTATATCAATAAGATTTTGAAATAGTGTCTTTTCCCTCCACTCAGGCTTTAAAAACCAGGATAAAGATCGATAGAACATTTTATTCTCACATAACTTCCTTCTGCTGAATGTTTCATGTCTTTAGTGCTTTCGAACTGACAGCTCTTAGTGTATTGAACTATAATTAGGAAATTAAAATCACTTTCTATAAATATTGTAAACAAAATAAACTATGAAGAGAAATCTGGTTTAACAAAGACAGAAAATTGCCAAGTCCATTCCAAAGTGAATGTGTGGGTTGAAAGTGTATGTACATGTATATCTGTTTACATAAAGTTATATAGTAATTACTATACAATTCTAATATTACATTACAATGCAGTTATATTATACTTATAAATTACATTTATAATACAAAATTATATAATAAAATTATAATAATTATTATAATGTATTATAAATCTTTTTAGAGTATAAGATAGTGATACCATAAAGTGATATTATAAAATTTATTTAAAGTATGAAATTATATAGAATAAAATTACATACATGACTTTTGTTGTAATCCACAACTATTTCTCTGTAATATAAGACAATACAAATTATACCAATAAAACATCAGGATGAAATCTTTATGCAGAATCCTACTAAAGAAAGGATATCCCCTGAATGAGTAAGAACATGTGGGTCTAAGGAAAGCTGGAATTCAGTGAGAAGTCACACGTTGGTTACACAGTTTCCTCATAGCTGTTTTCATCTCTGTATTTCTCAGTGTGTAGATAAGAGGGTTCAAGAGTGGAGTAAAAATGGTATAAAACACAGACAGGAGCTTGTCCACAGAGAACCGACTGAAAGGCCACACATAAATGAAAATGCAGGGCCCAAAGAAGAGTGTGACTACCATGATGTGTGCAGAGCACGTAGAGAGTGCTTTGGATACCCCACCAGCAGCACGCTGTCGGACAGTGATGAGGATAACAGTGTAAGACACCAAGAGGAGCAGAAAACAGCTCATAGAGAGCAACCCACTGTCAGAGATCATAAGTATACCCAGGACATAGGTGTCCATGCAGGCAAGCTTGATCACAAGAGGAAGATCACAGAAGAAGCTGTCCACCTCATTGGGGCCACAGTAAGGTAAATTCACAGTAAAGGCTACTTGACTGATGGAGTGCACAAATCCAATGACCCATGAAACCAACACCAGCCCCATGCAAGTCTGCCGGCTCATCATGGTCATGTAATGCAAAGGTTTGCATATAGCCACATATCTGTCATAGGCCATGGAAACCAGAAGTACCATCTCAGCCCCACCGATAAAGTGCAAGAAGAAAATTTGAGCCATACATCCTCTAAAGGAGATGAGCTTTCGATCACTAAGAAAGTCCCTGATCATCTTGGGGGTGGCAAATGAGGCTAGCCATATATCTAAGAAAGATAGATTTCCCAGCAGGAAGTACATAGGAGAGGAGTGCAAGTGGGAGTCAGAAATTACAGTGACCACAATGATGAGGTTACCCAGCACAGTGGCCACATAGATCCCAGAGAAAAATATAAAGAAAAAATGCTGGAGGTGTTGTGAAGTGCAGAGTCCATACAGCACAAATTCTGACACAAAAGAGTAATTCTGCAGTTCCATTATCTCAAGTTTCAGATTGTGTCCTGAATCTATATAAAGAAAAGAGGTGGACATGAAAGGGCCTGTCAACTACCGGGCACATGAGAGTGATCACCTAATTTTATCTGAATGTAATTTTAATTTGTAAGACAAAATATAAAACACAATATAGAGATGATTAAATCCAAGTCCAACAATAGAGTTTGCTTGTCTCCATATTTAGGCTGTTTAGAATCTTCCTTTTAAAAATTTTTTAAATCCACTTAATTAAGATAAAATATACCTACCTACCAAAATTCACCCATTTTAAGTGTGAAACATAATGATTTTTAGACAAATTTATGGAGTTATGCAGCCTTCTCCACAATGCTTGCTTTGAAATCTAGACAATCCAGACTCCTTCAGGGACTTCTCCTGGTAGTAGTAAAATTATCTTTTCCTTTCATATTCATTTGCTCACTCAGAAGTTCACACATTCAGACCATGGCTATGTAATGCCGAGTTTCCCATTCTCTCTTCAGTTTATAAAGCAATATTATAAAAGGAAATAAATCAATTAACCTAAGGTTCATACAGTTCCCCTGATCCCACATTTTATTACTGCTCTTCTCATCTCTATTAATCATCTGGGTTTGGGATTAAAAAGCCAATAATCCAATTTATTTGTAGATTTATTGTGTATAAACTGACTACTTATTGAAGATTTTAGAATGGCTTCAATTAAAGAAATATTTTCCAAGACCTCTCAACATGAACCAGAGCATAAAACCTATGCAATAATTTGAGGGAGGGGGTAGCTTTCACAGTATATATGAGTACTGATAAGTTCAGCATTTGAATAAGAATGTAGTTCTGAACTTAGAGAAGAACTGGGTTGGGATGGATGGGTCACATTATCAGTTTATCGTGAGTAATGAGGTGGTACCCCAGTTGTCTCGCTAAGAGGAAGACATTGTATAAACATTTTTATAAAGACATTGAACAGAACTCTTCATGAGTAATTTCACAAATGATGCAGAACTGTCCTTTGTATGAGCTTTTATTATGTTGGCCCTTTATGAAATTGAAGACTATAACATGAAATAATAGTTTGGTAAGGCTACTTACAGGGAGCTAAAGTTACATGTTCCAGATCTGAAATATTCTAATGATGTTAACATGATATCATGATAGAATTAAAAATCTAGAGGAATTCTATGGTTATTGTATCTGTTTTAGTCCACTCAAATAGCACTAGTCTCAACCGGGTTTTTGTAAGGATAACAGAGACTCAGATTCTTTTGTCCCTCTTGAAATTTTATAAATGGAATATATTAAAAGATTTAATTGCAAGATTTTTTTAGGAAGAGGTGCTACCCCTCTTTAAAATGGGATTATATATCTGAAGTTAAACTGCTGAAGACAATTCAGGATCTGCTCACAAACTTAATTAGATGACACTGATATTAGCTAACATACATATTACAGACCAAAATGACCACTCTTTTATTGACATGTTTTTGCTCAAAGGCCATAAGAATTTTCACATATAAACCTAAAACATAAATGGGTTTTCTAGAGATTTCCCAAATGGAAAACTTGGGAAACAAAAATAAAGAAATGTTTAACTTGCTATTGAATCAAAGATGCTCTGAAATTGGATATTGGTGATGGTTGCACAACCCTGTAAATATACTAATAACCATTGAATTGTACCCTGGAAATGAGTGGAGTTTTCGCTATGTAAATTATATATCAATAAAACATTTTTTAAAATGGATGCTAAAAAAGTGGGATAAATGAACTTAAATAGGGCTCTGATTTCAGAGAACACTCTGTGATTTTCAAAGGCATTTTAAAGACTGTTAAGTTTTAAGTTTATAATCAGAAACAATGAAGTTGATTTTGTATACCTACAAATGCTGCTTGGGAAACAAATACAACAATGACAAAATTTGATTTTAACTGACAAGTTAATATTATTTCCTCCAACAATTTTAATGTAAAAAAATAATGGAATGAATTAGTCTCTGGTTGACTTGTATGTTCAGACACAAATTCACTAAATGTCTATCAAAGGCTGTTTACTAACCTGTGGTTAGATGTTCACTGCTGGTGCTGCCAATCCCTCAACTATTTTTTCAAATCTACTATACCTGAATGAAACTTCTGAAAGCATACATATTTTTTATTCTATAGAAGATTTAATAATCTCTCTCTTTCTCCTCCTCCTGGAAAATAATTCCAGAAAGGCATCACTTTAAGAAGCTGAAGAACTTCAGATTTGAGTCTTCTTTGGACTTTAGATATAAATATCTATATCCTCTCTCCCATCAAATTAATAATCCCTTAAAGATGGGACATTGATGGCCAATTACCATAATGGAGTTTGGGGAATATTTTCAAGTGGAAATTTGTGCTAATTAGTCATGTTCATTTCCCCAAGTGACAAGGAAGAAAGATTTAAAGACATCAAGGTTCTATATAAACACAGGTACAATTATTTTAATAGTTTAAGCAGGATAATATATATCCTCATCAGGTTAATAGACTGTAAAATGTGCCTTTCTTTCCTCTAGATAATAAAATTAACAAGTTACATTTTAAAAATATACTGAAAATCTGCCAATCCTGCACATTATTTTATGTAACTTTGATAAAGCACAATACGTTGGAGCATTAGTTTTTTTATGTGCCAAACTATTTGCTTTCGCCATATTTATATGTTCATGAATAATGAAATCTCCTGGTCTCTGGGTTACTTTGCACACTATTTATAATTGTTATCTCACTTACCTCCCCAAATCATTTGAGGTTAATTCGGGCTTCTTTTGCTAATGGTTGTATGCTTGATTACAAATACCCCAGAATTTTCTGATGAATGATAATCACATTTACAACAATTTGCATGGCATTCAATTTCACATTAAGTGTATACGCACAACCCAATTGATAAGGGATTTCACTAACAAGACAGCATCTTAGTAAAAAGTCTCATTTTCTATATTGGCTTTAGATAATTGTGTTTCACTTAGAGGGAATCACAAAGCTTTTCTAAGTTTGTTTCTCTTTTGAAAACACACAAATAATTATTGCTGAAGAAAAACTGTAGAATAAACTATATGTTGGGGTGCCTGGGTGGCTCAGTGGATTAAGCCTCTGCCTTCTGCTCAGGTCATGATCTCAGGGCCCTGGGATCAAGCCTTGCATCAGGCTCGCTGCTCAGAGGGAGCCTGCTTCCCCCTTTCTCTCTGCTTGACTCTCTGCCTGCCTCTCTGTGTACTTGTAATCTCTCTCTTTCTGTCAAATAAATAAAATATTTAAAAAAAGAAGTACCCTATATGCATCAATTTCATTTGTTTTTGATATACAGTTATTATTTAGGTACAAATATACTATGTAAAGCCAAGAATTGTTGAGAAGCTTCTGATAACAAACAGAGTCAATGTTTGGTTTGGACTTAGGAGAATATTTCCTAAACATGGTGATTAATATTATGTGTCAATTTGGATGAATGTTGTTGAATGAAATTGCCACTGAAATTGATGAATTTCGAGTAAAACAGATTGCCCTGCATGATGTAGGTGGGCCTTTCCCAATCAGCTGAAGTTCTGAAGAGGAGAAAAAGACCAGTCTTCCCAAGCAAGAAAGAACTCTCCAGGAGGCTGTCTTTGAATTTCATCTGTACCATCAACCCTCCTGGGACTCCAACCTTCCAGTCCACATTGTAGATTTAGATTCTAAACTTGCCAGGCTCTGAAAGACAGTGAGCCATTACTTGTATTAAATCTCTCTCTCTCTCTCTCTCTCACACACACACTCTCTCTCTCTCCCTCTCTCTCATTCCTCCTCTGTCTCTTTATTTCTGTCACTATCTCGTCTCTCTCTCTTCCTTTCTCTTACCTGAAAACCCTGACCAATACCATAAATATAAAGTCAGTAATAGAAGAATTCAGAAAGCAAAATACACAAAAATATGTAAAAAAGACCCCCAAAACTTTGTATTTTAGGAAGCATCACAATAGAATTTAAATCCAACTACAAACTTGTTAACTCTGTTTCCAATCTTGTGACCCCCAAAGTCACTACATAGAGTTTTATAGACTTCAAGTGCTCTAGACCTACTGGCCAAAGGGTCTGTGGGAGCTGATACCCAGCCTGTGCCCTACCCTTCCAATAAACAGTATATCCTAAATGAGCCTGGGTTTGTCCCATGGAAGCACTTTTTTTCTAATCCATACAAAGTTCCAGTGTGGCTATTTTAGCCTTGATGACAAAAACCCTACTATCTTTAACACAGAAAAAGGATTCATAAATCAATAAGTGAGGCAAACTTGAAGAGAGAGAAGAGGAAAGAATTTAAGAAAATTATTTTTTAAAAAGAAGGAGACTAATAGGCCAATAAACATTAAAAATTGACCTGGTTAAATAAAACTTAATGAGGCATATCTTTATTCACATATCAGATTTGGAATAAATACATCAAACTCATGGTAAGTTCTAATGAAAATAGTTAATCTCATAATAAAAATAATATAAATTTATATAACACTTGATGTCTCTTCAGGGCTTTCTTTATGCCAGTACTATGTCAAGTTGATTCTTTCAATTAATGTCCACAAAAGTCTAATGAGAGAAACATCATCATTACCAGTGCATAAAAGAGGAGACTGAGACTAATATGTTTGGACACACACACTGTCAGTAGCAGAGTTGATGTTCTAACCCAGGTGCATGGGCTCTAGAATCTATATTCTTCCCTCACTGTTAATATATATCAGGGGGCACCTGGGGGGCTCAGTTGGTTAAGTGTCAGACTCTTGGTTTTGGCTCAGGTCATTATCTTAGTGTTGTGAGACTATGCCCACAGAGTTGGGCTCTACACTCAGCTAGGAATCTGCTTGGAATTCTCTCTGCCACTCTTACCCTCACCCCTACTCATGCACACTCTGTCAAATAAATAAAATCTTTAAAAAAATGTAAATCAGTATAAATTTTTGATAGACACTTTGGAAATATAAGTTAGTCTCCTTGAGAACTGCCAGTAGATCTAGACCTAGTATTTCTATGACAAAAGAAGTCTATTAAGAAGTGTGGATTAATAAAAATGTATAACAATTTAATTTTTTCCACATTACTTAAAACGAATTAAAGTAGATCAGTGTGACAGAAAATAATGACAAGAAAAACAAACTTTCAGTGCATATTTCAATATATTAAGAAAGGTTCATGGTGTTTTCTTAAAAAAAAAAAAGAGAGAGAGAGACACTAGGCTATACAAGTAGTGCATATTCTTAGTAGCAAGAAGCACTGACTCTAAGCCAGTAGATGTTTCTCGTCTGGATCTTTGAGTTGGTCATATCATCACTGCCAGAAAACATCCTGATGCAGATTCTTTATAGGTAGAAGAAGTAGATGTTGGAGAAACAGCCCCAAGAACAGTTGTCAGTGGCCTAGTGAATCATGTTCCTCTTGAATAGATGCAAAATTGGATGGTGATTTTCTTTGTAACCTGAAACCTGCAAAGATGAGGGGGGTAATATCTCAAGCAATGGTGATGTGTCCTAGTTCACCTGAGAAGGTTGAAATCTTGGCACCTCCTAATGGGTCTGTTCCTGGAGACAGAATTATTTTTGATGCTTTCCCTGGAGGCCTGACAAGGAGCTGAATCCTAAGATGATTTGGGAGGAGATCTAGCCTTATCTCTTTACTAATGATGTGTGTGTGACTACATGTAAAGGAGCTCCCTTTGAGGTGAAAGGGAAGGGAGTGTATAGGGCTCAAACTATGACCAATAGTGGAATAAAATAAAATTAAATGCTTCATTTACTGAACTATATTGGAGTTGCATTGGTGAATGAAATCAACAATTGTCTCCCTCACAGTATTTACATTCTCACAGAAAATGCAGACAATTAAACATAAACAAAATGGTAACTTACAATAAGTCTAAGGAAAAAAAAAATCAAGGTAAGTAAGAGATAGTGGGAATGCCAGACTTTTCATTTTAAATACGATGTTAAGAATAGGTCTCACTGAGAACAGGACTTTTGACCAAAGACTTAAAGGAATACATGGGAGCATCCCTGTGTACCTCTTGGAAAAGCAAAACATAGAGAGAAGAGCCAGTGCGGAGGCACTTAGGTGGCTGCTGCCTGATGATATTCAAACAACTCCTAGAACTAAAGTGGAGTAAGGTGGAAAGTGGTTGGGATGATAAGCAACTGTAGGTGGGGCATAAATCCTACAGGGCCCTGTAAGACACACCAGCACATGGCTTTCTTTTCTGAGTGAAGTGGTGAGGGTGAGTTTTGAGTAGAGGACAGGCATTAGAGCAGCTCTAACTGCTCCTGTTGGAAAAGGCAAGGATGGAAGCTAGGAGGCCAGATAAGCAGTAAGTTCACTAATTCAGGCCATCTCTGATGATGGCTCATTCCACAAATGTACACTGTAAGACAGAAGTAGTCAGATGCCAGATATATTTTGAAATTGTAGCCAAAAGGATTTCCTGAAGATTATTTTTTTCCAGTTTTTATTTAAATTCCAGTTACTTGGAGAGGGTCCCAGATGACAGAAGAGTAGGAGGTCTTAATTTCTTCTGGTACCAGGAATTCAGCTAGATAGCTATCAAGACATTCTGAACACCTGCGAACTCAACTGGAGGTGGAAGAAAAGAATAGCTACAACTCTATGAATAGAAAAGCGACCACTTTCTGCAAGGTAGAAGGTATGGAGAAGTGAATCTGAGGCGATTTATGGGACAATAAACAACAGGGGCAGGGAGCCTCTGTCAGCCGGTACTAGCAAGTGATACAGCAGTGGAGTACAAAATCAGAACTTTTAGAAGTCTGCTCCAGTGAGGGACGTTGTTCAGGCTACTAAGTGAAGCTGAATCCTAGCCTGTTCGAACCCTAGGCCGAACCCCCTAGACCAGGGGTGCCTAAGTGCAGCAGAGCTCTCAGGCATCAGAGCAGGGAAGCCAGCTGCAAAGACTGAGCCCAGGAGTGATCTCTCCACTCAGGGTTGCCATAAACCAGAAACCACAGCACAGTTGGGCCACTGCTCTCTGACCAGAGGCCCAACAAGTGGCAGAACTGACAAGAACCCCCTTCCTCCCTGGAAGGAATGGGACAGGAGTGCACCACAGGAATCTACAGGGTTTCACAAATCAAAAGGGGGCCATGTGCCTGAGATAGAAGTGCTGAGTCACAGACTGAGTGAGCACAGAGTGTGGCTAGAGACCAGTGAGACAGGAGTGATTGATTGCTTTTCTCTGAGGGATCACTGAGGAGTGACGCCCCAAGCTTTCAGCTCTAAGGACAGATATCAGGCGATTGCCATTTTCATTCTCATCCTCTATAGGTGCAAAGAAAGTCTTTAGAGAACAAAAGCCACATAGAACAAACTGGAGCAGATTACTTAGCATGGCCCTCTGGCAAGGGTGGTACAATTCCACCTGGGGCAAAGACTCTTGAGAATCAATGCAACAGGCCCCTCCCCCAGAAGAACAGCAAGAGTATCCAGGCAAGACCAAGTTTACCAATCAATGGGAACTGCAAAACTCCAGCACTGAGGGAATACAGCACATAGAATTCATGGCTTTTTCCCCATGATTCTTTAATCTTTCAACCTTAATGTTTTTAAAATTTTTTTCTTTCCTTTTTCAACCAATTTCTTATTTTATCAACTTCTTTTTTAAATTCTTTTTTATTTTCATTTTTCCAATTATACTCTATCCCTGCATTGTATTTAATCATATATATGTATGTATGTATGTGTGTGTGTGTCCATGTATATATATATAATCAGGTATCCTTTCTTTACAATTTTGGGATACTGCCTCTACTAACAGACCAAAATACACCCAAAATCTAGGCTGTTTTCTATTCACCTGTCTGATTATATTCTCTTTTTTTTTGTTTTTGTTGTTTTTCTTTTTCTTCTTCCTTTTTCAGTTTCTTTTAGTTTTTTTTTACTTTTTTGTTTGTTTTGTTAAAGTTAAAGTTTCTTAATTTTCATCTTTATAGTTACATTCTATCCTTTCAATGTATTTAATAAGTTTTTCTTTACAATTTTGAGATGTAGTTTCTTCTAACAAACTGGCAAAACTACACTCAGAAGATAGTGTATTGCTCTGTTCTGTTCACCTATTTTTTTATATCCCTTCTTTTTTTATGGTCTTTTAATTTCCATTTTTACAGTTACATTCTATCCTTCCATTGTATTTAACTTTATTTTTATACCCTTATAAGTCTTTCTTTCTTTAAAATTTTGTGATCTAGTTTTCTAAAAAAAAAGACCAAAATACACACAGAATCCAGTGTATTACTCCGTTCTGCTCTCTCTCTCTCCTTCTTTTTTCCTTTTCCCCAGTTTCAGGTCTCATCTAATTTATTTACTGTATATTTCTCTGGGGTCATTGTTCCCAGTATTTTGTTCTCTCATTCATATATTCTTCCCCGGGCAGAATGACAAGATGGAAAACACTTCCTCAAAAAAGAGAACAAGTGGCAGTACTGACTGCCTGGGACCCAAACAGTATGGACATAAGTAAGATGTTGGAACTAGAGTTCAGAATAATGATTATAAAGATACTAGCTGAGCCTGGGGGGAAAAGCATAGAAGATAGTGGGGAATCCCTTTTTGGAGAAATAAAAGAACTAAAATCTAACCAACTCAAATATTATTTATGAGAGCAATCAAAATAGAGGCTCTAACTGCTAGGATAAATGAGGCAGAAGAGAGAATTAGTGATATAGAAGACCAAATGATGGAGAATAAGAAAGCTGAAAAAAAAAAGAAAGAAAAAAAAACCAACTGGATCACATGGGGAGATTTTGAGAGATGTATGATACCATAAGGTGAAACAATATTAGAATAATTGAGATCTCAGAAGAAAAGGAAAGAGAGAGATGCAGTAGGTATACTGGAGCAAATTACAGCAAAGAACAACCCTAATATGGTGAGGGAACCAGGCATCAACATTCAGGAGGCACAGAGAATCCCCCTCAATATCCATAAAAATAGGTCAACATCCCAACAAATAATAGTGAAACTTACAAATCTCAGAGACAAAGAGAAAATCCTGAAAGCAATGGGACGAGATGTCAGTAACCTACAAGGGTAGAAACATTATATTGGCAGTTGACCTATCCACAGAGACCTGATAGGCCTGACATGATATATTTAGGGTGCTAAATGAGAAAAAATATGCAGCCAAGAACACTTTATTACAACTAGGATGTCATTCAAAATAGAAGGAGAGATAGAAGACTTTCACAACAAATGGAAACTAAAAGAACTTGTGATCACCAAACCAATGCTACAAGAAATATTAAAGGGTATCCTGGAAGTGAAGAAAGAGTTGAAAAGTAACATAGACCAGAAAGGAAGAGTCAATACACAGAAACAGTGATTTTACAGCCAATACAAATTCATATCTTTTAAAAGTTACTCTGAATGTAAATAGGCTAAATGTTCCAATAAAAAAAAAAAACAGGCTATCAGATTGGATAAAAAAGCAAGACCCATGTTTATAGCAGCAATGGCCACGGTCGCCAAACTGTGGAAAGAACCAAGATGCCCTTCAACAGACGAATGGATAAGGAAGATGTGGGCTTATGGAGTAAGCTTATGGAGTATTATGCCTCCATCCTTTCTGATGGAGGCATAATACACTATGGAGTATTATGCCTCCATCAGAAAGGATGAATACCCAACTTTTGTAGCAACATGGATAGGACTGGAAGAGATTATGCTGAGTGAAATAAGTCAAGCAGAGAGAGTCAATTATCATATGGTTTCACTTATTTGCAGAGCATAACAAATAACACGGAGGACATGGGGAGATGGAGAGGAGAAGGGAGTTGAGGGAAATTGGAGGGGGGGAGATGAACCATGAGAGACTATGGACTCTGAAAAACAACCTGAGGGTTTTGAAGGGGCGGGGGTGGGAGGTTGGGGGAGCCAGGTGGTGGGTATTATGGAGGGCACACATTGCATGGAGCACTGGGTGTTGTGTAAAACTATGAATTCTGTTACGCTGAAAAGAAATGAAATTTTTAAAAAAAGAAAAAAAAGCAAGACCCATCAATAAGCTGTCTGCAAGAGACTCATTTTAGACCTAAAGACACCTCCAGATTGAAAGTGAGGGTGTGGAAAGCCATTTATCATGCTGATGGTCATCAAAAGAAAGCTGGGGTGGCAATCCTTATATCAGACAAATTAGATTTTAAACCAAAGACTGTAACAAGAGATGAGGAAGGTCACTATATCATAATTAAAGGGTCTATCCAACAAGATCTAACAATTATAAATATTTATGCTCCCAACTGGGAGCAAGCAATTATATAAACCAATTAATAAAATTAAAGAAACACATTGATAATAATACAATAATAATAGGAGACTTTAACACCCAACTCAACAGCAATAGACAGATCATCTAAGCAGATCAACAAGGAAACAGGCCTTTGAATGACACAGTGGACCAGATGGACTTCACAGATAAATTCAGATCATTCCACCTCAAAGCAACAGAATACACATTCTTCTCAAGTGCACTTGGAGCATTCTCCAGAGTAGATCACATACTGGGTCACAATCAGGTCTTAACCACCACCAAGAGACTGGGATTATTCCACACATATTTTTGGCCACAGTGCCTTGATACTGGACCTCAATCACAATAGTAAATTGGGAAGGAACTCAAATACTTTGAGGTTAAAGAGCATCCTACTAAAGAATGAATGAGTTGACTAGGAAATTAAAGCAGATTAAAAAAAATAATGTAAACAAATGAAAAATCAGTCCTAAGAGGGAAGTAAATAGCACATGCCTTCCCTAAGAAACCAGAAAAGTCTCAGATACACAACACAACCTTATACCCAAAGAAGCGTGAAGAAGAACAGCAAATAGAGCCTGAGCCAAGCAGGAGAAGAGAAATAATAAAGATTAGAGCAGAAATCAATGAAATGGAAATCAAAAGACAGTAGAACAGATCAACAAAATAGAGCTGATTCTTTAAAAGAAATAATAAAATCGATAAACCCCAAGAGGCTTCTCAAAAAGAACTGAGAAAGGACCCAAATTAATAAAATTATGAATGAAAGAGGAGAGATCATGACCAACGCCAAAGTAATATAATTATAAGAACATATTATGGGCAACTATATGCCAATAAATTAGGCCATCTGGAAGAAATGGATGTATCCCTAGAAAAGTATAAACCACCAGAACTGAAACAGGAAGAAATAGAAAACCTGAACAGACCCATCACTAGCAAGGAAACTGAAGTAGTAATCAAAATCTCCCAACAAACAAGAGTCCAGGGCCGGATGGCTTCCCAGGGGAATTCTACCAAATATTTAAAGAACCAATACCTGTTCTTCTGAAGCTGTTTCAAAAAAAAAAAAAAAATAGAAGTGGAAGGAAAACTTCCAAACTCACTGTATGAGGCTAGTATTACTTTGATCCCCAAACCAGACAAAGACTCCATCAAAAAGGAGAATCACAGACCAATATCCCTGATGAACATGGATGCCAAAATTCTCACCAAAATACTAGCCAATAGGATCCAACAGTACATTAAAAGGGTTATTCACCAGGACCAATGGGATTTATTCCTGGGCTGCAGGGGTGGTTCAACATTGCAAATCAATCAACATGGTACATTACATTAATAAAAGAAAGGACAAGAAATATATAATCCTCGCAATTGATGCAGAAAAAGCATTTGACAAAGCACAGCATCCTTTCTTAATTAAAACTCTCCAAAGTGTAGGGATAGAGGGAACATACCTCAATATCATAAAATCCATCTATGAAAAGCCCATGGCAAATATGATTCTCAATGGAAAAGCTCTCAGCATGTTTTCCTGATCCCCAGATCAGGAACACAGCAGGGATGCCCACTCTCACTATTGTTGTTCAGCATGGTACTAGAAGTCCTAGCCACAGGACAAACAAAAAGAAATAAAAGGCATTAAAATTGGCCAAAAAAGAAGTCAAACTCTCACTCTTGATGTGATACTTTATAAAGAAAACCCAAAGACTCAACCCTAAAATTGCTAGAACTCAGACAGCAATTCAGTGAAGTGTCAGGATATAAAATCAATGCACAGAAATCAGTTGCATTTCTATTCACTAACAATGAGATTGAAAAAAGAGAAATTAAGGAATTGGCCCCATTTATAACTGCACCAAAAATCATAAGATATTTAGGAATAAATGTAATCAAAGAAGTAAAGAATCTGTACTCCAAAAACTATAGAATACCATAAAAGAAATTGAGGAAGACACAATGAATGAAAAAATGTTCCATGGTCGGTCATGGATTGGAAATACAATTATTGTTAAAATGTCTATGCTATCCAGAACAGTCTACATATTCAATGCAATCCTTATCAATATGCAATCAACATTTTTCACATAGCTGGAACAAGCAATCCTAAAATTTGTATGGAAACAGAAAAGACCCCAAATAGCCAGAGGAATGTTAATTAATTAAATGTAATTTTAAAATTGCATTTTAACCTCCATTCTCTATTTATTCACTGAATGTAGAAACTTAGTGGGGACCAGTCTGTAACAATTGTCTTGACATACCTGATCATACCAGGTCCTAAATAGTGACTCCTTGTCCAGAAGAATACTTAAATCTAGATTGTTTCAAGTACTGTTCTCTACACTACCCCATCCCCTTCAAGGTTTCAAGAAAACCATTACCCTCCTCTCATGTACATAAGCTGTCCCTAGGCACAATAGAGAAAGTCAGCTTTAAGAATGATCCCTGTCTTCTCATTGGGCTGCACTTCTGACAATAAAGCTGTCTTTGCTTCAAAACCAGGGTCTCAGACATTGGCTTAATGTAAATTGGGTGCACAGACAAATTTGAGTTCCCTAACAAATTTGGTGAGCCAGCCAGGACTGGCCTGTGGCCAGTCTTGGCCACAGGTATAACTTCAGGGGGATTTTCCACAGGTGCTTGGATCACCATTGAACCCAAGGGAATTCCCATGGCTGCCCTCCAGACCTGCTCTGGCCACTTTTCAAGGCCAAGTTCCAAGTGAAGGAATGACACCTTCCATGAGCTCTGGGAGAACTTCTGTTGTTGAAGGGTGAGTTTGTGGCACACAATCAGCAACTGCCATTTCCTCTCTTAGGAATCTTTTCTTTCTTTCTTTTTTTTTTTTAAT
This sequence comes from Mellivora capensis, assembly GCA_004024625.1. NCBI lineage: Eukaryota > Metazoa > Chordata > Mammalia > Carnivora > Mustelidae > Mellivora > Mellivora capensis. Next base: position 2,761 of record PISX010011078.1, on the reverse strand, counting down.
TTCTTTTCAGCGTAACAGTATTCATTGTTTTTTCACCACACCCAGTGCTCCATGCAATGCTGCCCTCCTTAATACCCACCACCTGGCTCCCCTAACCTCCAAGCCCCCACCCCTTCAAAACCCCTCAGGTTGTTTTTCAGAGTCCATAGTCTCTCATGGTTCACCTCCCCTTCCAATTTCCCTCAAGTCCCTTCTAGAAATCTTTTCTAAAAAGAACTTTAAAGAAGAGCTCTCACATTTTGCAAGAAGAAACAGTCATATACCATCCTGAATTTCTTTTGTTGTTGGATGATTTGCTTTTTTTTTTCTCCCAGGGAACTCATATTGCCAGTCCTGTCTTGTCTGTCTGTTTTAGGCATATAAAGGAAATACCAATTCAGTCTACAATGTAGCACTTTGGGTTGCATCAGGCAAATCTGGTCTTCTTTCAGTTACGCTTTTATGAACAAAGAGAAAAGAATGACACTCTCTTGTAATGTACCTTGGCCATACTACAAGTGGAGCAGGTTTTTGGTTTGTTTTGTTTTGGGATTTTTTGTGTGCTTTGTTTTGTTTTTTGTTTTTTTGCAAAAGTAGCAATACTGCTCAAGAAAAAAATTCAATGTCCTTCAAACTCTCTGGGAACAATGTATCAAAATCATTCCCTATTCCTAAAACTGAGGAAAGAAAACAGAAGAGAACAGAAGCCATTTAAAATTACAAATAGACAGGGGGGAGACAAGATGGTGGGAAACTAGGAGGAGGCTCTGGTTCAACCTGTCCCCTAAAGTGAGCTGATTACCTACCAAGGAACTCTGATCACTCATGAAATCAGCCTGAGATCAGAATTCTACATGTCAGGATCTCTACGGAGGCAGAAGACGCCAGTGGGCAGGTAAAGCAGAGTGGGAACACTGGATTGGTATCGGAAGATAAACAAAAGGGGGAGGGAGCCACCAGAGGAAACGCATTGGGAAGTAATACCCCAATACGAGAGTGCCCTAGTACTGGGGACCAACATTAACTTGAAGACAGATAGAAAGCACTCAAAAAGAGAAAAGATCGCAGGGTGAAATTGTGGGAATTGGAACAGTTAGGGACAGGGGCTTAAGTCCCCCATGGAGGACAGACACCCCTGGCGCTGAGCCAGAGAGAGTGCAGCACAGAAACCAGGTCTTGGTCCCTGAGCTGCGAGGAGACCTCCTAAGGGCGCTTGGCATGTGGCAGGGGCTGGGACCCTCGAGGAGCAGAAACAGCCTTTTGCAGTCCCCACGTGTGCACCGCGCCATGCTGCGCTAGCAGACCCTGAGACACGCTCCACCCCCTCCTCTGAGAGAGGCGCAGGGGCGCCAGCCAGGCTCTCTAGGACCCAGAAAGTCTGAGCGCTCCCAGCCCAGGCCAGCGGGAAAATCTCTGTGTGCCTTCCCTGCTTGGAACCTCTCTGGGGGTCTGGAGCTGCCCGGAGAGCTGCCGCTTGTGGTTTTGAGTACAAGCAGGATGCACAGGTGTCCCCAGAGATCGAGGCTGGGAACCTGCTCTGCAGCACCCAGAGGGGAACAGACTGGGGCTTCTCTCTGGGAGGGAGGTCTGGGTGCAGTTTGCTTTCCTCTAAACCTCCAAAAACCTATGGGAGCTGCCAAGGGGAGAGAAAACAAATGAACAGACATAAAAACCTCCAGAGAACAAAAGCCTAAAGGCCCGGTTTCCTCAGAGCCCACCCCCTGGAGGGGGGCGGGAGGACTTAATGCAGGAAACACCACCTGAAAACCCACGTGGCAGGCCCCTCCCCCAGAAAGCCAACCTGCGGAGAAGACAACAATCACTACTACTTCATAGATACAACGTTTAATTTTTAATTCATTCCCACTATTCTGGTTCATTTTTTAATTTTTTTCATCTTTTTTATTTTTTATATAGATTTTTTAGCCTATTTACCATCACAGTGAGATGTCCTGTACATCAAATTCCATAATAACCTTTAAACCTGAACTTTTTGATACATATACCCATGTTTTTCTTCTGCTTTTCTATTTTTTTTTAAATTTCACTTAATTTAGTTTAGATCATTCTTTTCTTTACTTTTATTTGCTAATATTCATATATGAGTTAAAATTCAAGGTAATCCCCTTTCTCCAATCAATGCTACCCATATAGGTAAACCAATTTTTAATCCCCTGTTATCTTAGGAAAGTTGTATCCTTTAAAAAAGATATCAAGATACATCCAGGAAGAAGCAAAATAACCTTCCTCACCCACACTGAGAATTTACAACCACTCTCTCATCTTTTTCTCCTACCAGTATTTTTGTATACTTGTGTTTGTCCTGGTAGTCTATAAATCTTATGCTTAGGGTTCTTTTTGATGAGGTTCTTTTGTTTGTTTGTTTGTCTGTTTGTTTCTTTGTTTTGCTTCTACATATATATGTACATATTTTTTTTTCTTCTCTTGTCATATGCTTTTATCAGTCTTTGTTTGTCTGTATTTGTTTGTATACTTCATATACTTCACAAACCTTAACTTGGGTTCCATTTGGGCTGAGCCTTCTCTTTTATCCTTCTTTCTTTTTCCTGTCTCTCTTTCTCTCTCTCTCTCTCTCTTTCTCTCTTTTTCTGCTTTCTCTCTTTCTTTTTTTCTTTCATTTGGGTGGGGACTCTTGATTGCTCAGAAGCATTCCAGGGTGCACCTTCACTGCACCAAGGTCGATATATCCAGCTACAACCATTCAGCCAACTCTCACCAAAATGACTAGGAGGAGGAATGCCCAACAGAAGAAAAATTCAGA
>PISX010011077.1:0-67114 GCA_004024625.1 Mellivora capensis | reverse complement strand
ACTTTTCTTCTGATGTCCCTTTCAAATGGTCCGGGGTATAATTGCCATCAGCCTGATTCCAGAGGACTTTGTTTCCCTGGATTTCACTTTGTTTCCCGTCCTTTTAGAGAGTTTTGCATTTTCTCTAGAGGCAAGGATTCATGGTTCAGGACCCAGATAGTGGAGGTTCGGAACCAGCGGCAAAGCTGGGTGGGCAGCTACAAGTTTGTTTTCCTAGGGTCTGCTCTGATATCTAGAACGAGAGAGTTGATAGAACTCGGGGATGTTTCTCTCGAGGTGACGAGGGGCGGGGGCAGGCATACAATGATCTGCCTCACACACACACACAAAAAAAAAAATGGATGAGGGATCACAGGAATGGGCCTTTGCTTAAGCAGCCCATGCTGACTTATAAACAAATCGAGGTTTGTTTCTTTAATAACAGAATGGAATTTTAAATCCAAAATTCCACTTGTAGTTTTCGTAAACACTGGGAATAAGGATGACTTCTCAGTTAGTCACTATGCGGTTGGTTCACATGACTCTGCAGGATTCACCTCTTCTGGTCCCAGCCACCCTGGCTGTGTGACTTTGGACAGTCCACTCAAGCTCTCTGAGCCTGTTTCTCCACCTCAAAATAGGGGATAGTAGTTGCGTCCTGGGTTTTGTGATGTGGATTAAAGCAGAACGTCCCTCTCCTGGTGTCCATGTGTGGAAGGCGCCCGGCAAAGGGTGGGCTTCTCCGGATTGGCCAGGTTGGGCTCATTTTGAGAGGATGGTGTTTGTACTGGGTCAGAGTGGAGGGGAGAGGAAGAGCCATAACTTGTACCACATGTGTTTTTAGCATGAACTTTCTTTTTTCCATGATGCCAGAGGAGCCCAGAGAAGGGGGTGAATATAGCCCAATTTCAGTGATTCCCAGCTGCAGGGTCATGTGATAATGGAGGGAAATCTTGCTACTGCTGCTGCTTCTAAAGAGAAATGAGCCAGAACAGGGTATCTGGGTTTTATGTATCTAAGCATGAGGCAAGCCAGCATCCTGGGAGCCTCCCTGTGCATGAGGGAAGCTTTTCTTTCTTCTTTCCTTCCCTCCCTCCTTCCTTTCCTCACCCTCCCTCCCTTCCTTCCTTCCTAGAGAGAACAATTACAGGGGCAAGAGGCAGAGGGAGAAGGAGGGAGAGAATCTTCTGCAGGCTCCACACACGCAACCAGGGTTGAGGGGCGGAGGGGCTCGATCTCACAACACTGACATCATAACCTGAGCTGAAATCAAGAGTCGGATGCTCAACTGAGGGAGCCACACAGGCGCCCCAAGAGGAAAGCTGTTTAAGAAAAACCTGTTGCAGTTAAGATGCGAGCAGTGGGTTGGCCTTTCACCTCTGGGGGCCCTTGTTTAAATCAAGTATTGGATGAAACCCAATTATCCAAGACAGTCAGGTATGTCTCAGCTGTCCTCGGTGTCACAAGGGGACCTGGCCTGGCAGGTCTTAGGGGGGAAGCTGTGAGATTTCCAGAGGGTGGGAATGCCTCGTCTTGGTTGTCCACTGGGTCAGGGTCTGCTGGGCACACTTTTCTCTCTCTGTCTCTCTAGGGCATGGAATTCCCTCGTATATATTTGAAATGAGCCAACCTTCTCCACTCCTGAGCACTAAAAAGTTTCTTACAATATCACTGTCAACCAAAATACCAAAATGAAGGAGGCAGGGGTTATAGTGTGTGTTTGTGAAGACCCAACTGTCTTCATCCTTCCCTAGTTCAAGAGCTTGAGCTGACTGTGTCCAGGCTCTCTCTCTCTCTCTTACACACACACACACACACACACACACACGACTAAGGAATTCTGCAGAGATGCCAGTCTTCTGAGAAAATCGGCAGACACCACGTTGGCAACAGATTGAGGAGTCCAGAACCATCTTTGATGATCCAAACCTTTAAGGAATAAGTCTCGGACTGGTTCCACCAGTCAACAATCAGGAAATAACTCCTTTGTGTTTCTTTCTTCTCTCTTTCTTCTTCTTCTTTTTTTTTTTTTTAAAGATTTTATTTATTTATTTGAGAGAGAGAGAGAGAGCACAGAGGAGAGAGAGAGAGAGGGAGAGGCAGAGTCCCCGCTGAGTGGAGAGCCTGATGAGGGGCTCGATCCCAGGACTCCGGGGTTATGACCTGAGCCGAAGGCAGACGCTTAACTGAGCCACCCAGGCGCCCCTCTTCTCTCTTTAAAAAGATGAGGTAGTTTTCTGGGAAAGGCTGGTGTTTGATTCTATGTTATCACTTTCCAAGGACAGAGCGTTCCTAATTTCAGTGCTGGAATCCCTGGTTGCCTAGGTGACGGGACAGGCTCCCAGGAACTCACAGAGTATACCTGAGACAGGTGAGCAGACTCAGTATGGCACTCTGTGTGGCACCCCTCTGTGTGGCACTCACTGGGCTATTTTGCTCCTTGGCTTCTCTGACCTGGAAAGCTCAGGTTGCTATGACTTGCCAGGGTCAGACACTATGTGTCAATGGGGAGCCTTCTGAGGAGGCAGGGGCTCTGGGGGGGTCCCTGGCCTTTGTGCCCCAAGTGGGATGGTTTCAATGCATGAGTATCTGGGCAGCCACAAAAGTGATAGACCAAATGAAGCCGTGAACTTTTCCAGCGTGCTGCTGTAGTGCAGGGCCCATCGGGCCAGAACTCCCCACCTACCCGCAAGTCAGGATCCCCTGGGACTCTTGATACCAAAGATGCTGGTTCCTGGTCTCCACTACTAGAGCTGGGCCTGGGACTCTGTATTTCTGAACCCCTCCCCCCAAACCTTGACTATTGGATAGCAAATTCTAAACCCCTAGGCTGGGAGACCAGTTTTAATGTCTTGTTCTATAAGAAGACTATTCAGGCAACAGATGATCTGTAGGGTTGTTTTTTGTTTGTTTTTGTGGGGGCCCAGGGTGGTTTTGGCAGTGGAAAGAGCAGATTTATTGAAAGTACAGAGTGGTTTTAAAAGTTTAAAGAAGATTAAAATGAACTTGCTCAAAATGAACACCTGTTCACCCATCCTAAGAAACAACAAAGTGGTTTTTCTAGTAGGTCCTCACCAGGTGGAGGAATGTTGACCAACGGTGAGGTCAGAAACAAAAAAATAACCATCAACACCCAGAGTGGTGTCCCACGAGTAGATCCAGGAATTGAGAGCTGTGAAGCAGGGACCCCAGGGAATCAGCTCAGGGTTCATTAGTTAAAAATCTAGATTACCAATCACTGGCTCTGCTGACATCATTGGCTGGTGCTGGCCGCCTGGAGGCCATCTCCTGTGGCTTTGTATGGGATGGGCGCCCCTTTTTCAAGAGTGACAGATGATGGGAGGGGTGCAAGGCCTAAGACTTGGTCACTGAGTGTCCAGTGAGGGCTGCCCTAGGTCCCCTCCCTGTCCTGAGGTCCCGACCCCTCTGGGGCTGTCCTCTTCTTGGGCTGCCCCTCTCATTTCAAAATGATGGGCAATGGCAGGATGGAGAACACGGTTTCTTTCCTTGAAGCCACCTTGCCGTAACTTTCTCCACTTCCTCCTCCTCCAGCCCCCTTCTTCTTTTTTCAAATTCTTTTTCTTTCCCTCCCCCCCCCTTTTTTTTTTGCATTTTGAGTTGGGCCAGTGCTTGGGACTTTCTTCCCTATTTCTGAATTCTGGTCACTTCTCCCTTTATCACTCTGGTAAGAGCCATGGGGTATATTAGAAGTCTGCTTCTGATGATACATAATAGCCATTTTAGTAGGAGCCTCTGTCTTTCCCTTGAGATTTAAATATTCTACCAGGGATCAACAAGGATATAAAGAGACTCCTCTGAGTCAAGCTTGAGCCCCCCTCTTTAGGCAGCCATTCTGCAGCACGCTGGTGGGGACAGGGGTGCTTCGAGCCTCGCAGTTTGGGAAAGGGGTCAGTTGTAAGAGTTTGGGAAGTGGCTTGTGGAGATGGATGGCGGGGGCATACCTGACTCTGAGCTCCCTCCAGGCACATCTACCCCAAATTTACCTTCCATCCATCTGTTGTAAGTTCTGTTGCCTTTTATGGTTGCCCTTACGGTTTATACAGTCCTGATAATAAGTAGTGTGGTATATCACCATATGGGTGAAGCTCAGACTGGATGGCTTTAACAGCAGATCTATATTTCTCCCAGCTCTGGAGGCTGGAAGGCCAGGCTCAAGGTGTCAGCAAGTTTGGTTTCCCTTGAGGCCTCTCTCTGTGGCTTGCAAAGGGCTACCTTCCATAATTTCCTCCCCTGGCCTTTTCTCTGCGAGGGCATCCCTAGTGTTTCTCTCTCTTTATATAAGGACACGGGACCCTGTCAGATTAGGGCCCCACCCTTGTGATCTCATTTCACCATAATTATCTCTCTAAAGGGCCTATCTCTGAATAAGGTCACATTGGAGGTCGGGGCTTCCAAATATGAATGTGTTAGGGGACAGAATTCTCTAACAATGAAAGGGTATTACAAATGGCAGTCTTTCCGTTAGCGTCGTACAGTTTACATCTACTATGTAGAGTGCTCTGAATTCGCAGTTACTATTTTTCACTTTAAACAACTATTTTGAAAAAATTGAAACATGAGAAAAAGGTGTTTTTTTTTTCTATTTATCTACTTATTCACAATATTTGGGGTCTTGATTCCTTAACATAGGCCCATTTCCACCTGGGGATTTTCTTGTCTCTCAGCCTGAAGAACTTCCTTTATTATTTCCTGTGGCTCAGACCTGCAGGGAACAAATGCTCTCAACTTCTGTGTGTGTGCCCTTCATGTCTGTGTGTCCAATTTTCTTCTTATAAGGACACCAGTCATTTTGTCTTAGGGCCTTCCCTAACGGCCTGATTTTAGGTGAATCATGTCTTTAAAGATCCTATCTCCAAATACAGTTCTGTTTTGAGGTACTGGATGTTCAGGCTTCAATATTCGAATTTGCGAGGAGGGGGCACAATGCAGGCCGTAACAATCAGGATACTGTAGGTGGCAGGTAAGAGAACATCCAACAAACAGGTTTGAACAGTAAAGTCATTAAATTATCTTGAGTGAGGGGCAGTCTGTGGTTGGTCCAATCCAAGGTTGAACCAGTGGCTTAAACAGTTATCACCAGGGACCAAGTTCTTCCCATCCTTCCACTCTCCCATTGTTAGCATGTTACCTTTCCTTCAGCAGACTTGCTGCCTCATGGGCAGAAAAGGGTGTCCTCAGCACCGGGTATTGCACATTGTTCCCAACCCCATCCAAAGGCACAAAGTGTGTGTGTGTGTGTGTGTGTGTGTGTGTGTGTATGGAGGGTGGAGGGCAATGATGAATCTATTCTCCTGCAGGGTCCATGTCTTTCTGTCCAGGGGTAGAATCTTTCCTGAAGTCTCCTCAGGCTTCGTGGGGCAGAAGTGAGTGAATTGGGGCTACAAGCGAAGCTGTGAAAGTAAGTAGTAGTCATTAGGGGAAAATGCCACTGTGGGAGGTTGGCTGTGCCAATAGGAAGAAGGGAGAGGACATGATGAGTGGGCAGACAGCACCCTCCCTGGCCCCAGACTCCCACATTCTAGAAGCTGTGTCGCTAAGGCCCTCACTGTTCCTGAGAATGATGAAACCAGGTTTTATTGGAATTAAAGCTAACCACCCATGATGAGGAGTGGGGAGAAAAACAGAAGATGGGGGAGGTGTTGAAAACCACATAGGCTTCATTACTCCTAATAGTGACTTTTTAATGGGAAGGGTCATGGATTTAGAAAAATAGCACAACTTACTTTAGAGACAGCATAGTACATTCAAATCTCGAAGGTGTCCACCAAATAGAGAATTCTTCACGTTTCTGGAAATGTTCACGACCATAATGGCAATAATGACACGCATTTATGGAGTACGTAGAGCGGATCAGGAGAGGGGGATGAGTGTTAATCCGTGTTTACAGATGAGGAATTGAGGTTTGGGGAGGTTAAGTAAGCCCGCAGGTGCCTGGCCACACTGGGCTTCGAACTGTAGAAATTCACTTGTCCCACTTATGTATGCTCTTGAGTGGCTACAGCGCATTACTCCTCCATAAAACTGCTACAAACTCCCTCATTGCCTATGGATTCTCCAAGGCTGTTTCCTCTTCAGCCAGCCCCTGTCTGCTTCATGGACAAAAGTCCTAGGATTATTTCAGATATAAGTCACCTTTCAAAGTTAGGAAAGTAGACATTCAAAACCCATGGAACTGAGCTTCTCAAGTTGAGAGGATAATTCTGATGTCCTGTTTGTAAAGGAAAAAAGGTGGACAGTTTTCAGACATATCCTAGAGAAATGTATCTTTCGTCACTGGCTCATGCCGCCCAGTGCCCATCTGAGTGGTGGCAAATGTGCCCTCCAGTTTATAGAGTCTTTGTGTGAGGCATGTTGTCTAAGAGTGGGGACAGCTTCCTGACCCCCAGGGAAGACCTGGGTGTTTGGGGTCGGCCACACAGATGGTGGGCTAGTTGTATGTCTTATTCCGTGGCTCTAATGCCAGGAAGGCAAGAGACCCACTGCTCCAACGCGCCCGTCCCCACAGCTCAGAATGGGGGCTGACCCTGGGAGCCTGCATTTCTTCACTTAGTTCCTGAACTCACGTTGCTAAAGCTGTAACAGCACCTTGGTATGACAGTTCGGTTAGACTTGAGGATTGCTAAAGTTTGGGGGAAAAGTTCTGTTCATTCACTCTCTTAATCTCCTGTTGCTAATAGCTTACATGGTGGGGGAGGGTCAAGTAAGGAAGAGAGTAAATGGTGTCCCTTCCTTGGCTAATTCTGGGAACTCAAAGTGAGTAGGCTGAATGCTAGGACTTTGAATCAAGCAAAGACTCTCACATCTGTAAGAACCCAGTATCTAACAGCTTTTGGCAGTTCCGGTAGGCACCTGAGAGGACATTTTTGCCCTGAGATTGCCTTTGGAATATTTTGGAGCACACCATTTGCTGTAAGATTTAGGAAATTCTTGGAAGTGTTATAAGGCGAATTTTAATCAGAACATTATAGATGCAGTCTTTTACCTTAAACACAAGTTCATTGAAACAGAAAGCCTCATCAGACACCGGCTCCCGGCTGATCTGCTGCTGGGACCCTTTCCTCTTTATACCTTGTGATCCCCTCCAGCAGTTAGCTCTTTCTCTGTTAACATGCCTAAATTTTCTTCAGGCTTTTTTTTTTTAATAAACCTTTTTTATTATAAAATGAAATACAAATACCAAAACCCACACAAAGCAAATATACACTTTAGTGACTTACTGTAAGACAAACACTCATATAACCATCCCTCCAGGCAAGAAACAGCATTTGGCCAGCCACTCCACAAAGTGCCTTCACATACCTAGCATGGGTCATATTCTCCTTTGTCCCTCCAAAAGCAAATGCCAGCCTGACTTTTATAGTAATCACTTCCTTGCATCTCTTTACGGTTTTATCACCCAGATGACCAGCCTGACCCACGAGAGTCATGATAGTTCAGTCTTGCTCATTTTTTTTTAAAGATTTTATTTATTTATTTGAGAGAATGAGTGAGAGAGAGCATGAGAGAGGAGAAGGTCAGAGGGAGAAGCAGACTCCCCAAGGAGCTGGGAGCCCGATGTGGGACTTGATCCTGGAAGTCCAGGATCATGACCTGAGCCGAAGGCAGTCGCTCAACTAACTGAGCCACCTAGGCGCCCCAGTCTTGCTCATTTTTAAAAAACTTGATGTGCCTTTTAGATCTCTTTGAGTCTACAGATTCCCTTAACATCCTCCCCACTAAAAAAAAAGTATTTATATATATATATATATATTTGTACATATGTATATATTTGTGTGCATATATATATTTGTGTGTGTGTGTATTTGTTTTTTTTGTTGAAGGACCTGGGCTGTTTGATCTGTAGATTTTCCCACAGAGTTGATAACAAGATGTGTGCTCATGGTGAAGTTCAGCTTGCATCTTTGCTGTGTGTTTCCTGCATCTGAGTCCAGAGGCTTAATCAGACTCAGGTCTGATCACTTTGGCAAGGTGACAGGTGCCATTGGATTCTTTCACGGGAGGTATAAGTGTCTGCTTCTTCCACTCTTTTTTACTGTTTGCAGCTGTTGATCCTTGCTGTCTGGATCTGTTAGTTCATTGGGGATTACAGACTGGTATATTCTAATTGCACCATTTTCATTTCATTTCTTAGCTGTAAACATCTTATTAAGATAGACACCCCCTCAAACTTTTATTTGGTTACTGAGTGGTACAGTTCACATAAAAAAACCAGAGTGAATATTTGGTTCTTTCCTTTGATTTACCCACTTTTCAAGAATTGGTTTCCTCTGGTTTTCAAAAGGTGACCAGTTAGGTATGGATTTTTTTTTATTGTTATAATCATGGAATTAAATATATTTGATGGGTTGCAATCCACTGAAATTTTAACTTTTTTTTTTAAAGATTTTATTTATTTATTTGACACACAGAGAGATCACAAGTAGGCAGGGAGGCAGGCAGAGAGAGAGAGGAGGATGAAGCCGGCTCCCTGCTGGCTTGATCCCAGAACCCTGGGATCATGACTGGAGCTGAAGGCAGAGGCTCTAACCCACTGAGCTACCCAGGCGCCCCTGAAATTTTAACTTTTAACAAGACTCAGATTATTTCCATCTTTCACCAGTGGGATCTTAGATTTGGCTCCTTAGTCTTTCTGACTTGACCTTGATAATCTTTGGTAACCTCCATGCTGTTTTGGTATGCTAAGTTTATCCAGGCTTGTCTTGTACATTTCCTGCTTAGACCTGGAATCACCCATTTCTTCAAGAATCCCTATTTGTTTGTTTAATGAGAAATGATCTTTCAAGACCATAATCTAGGCACTAAGGATGCTCATTCACTGGAGTGATCATTGTTTTTAGGTCTTTTTACTGGTCAGAGCTGGGAAAACACACACATAGACATATGTACATCTACATACAAACATACATATCTACACATATAAAAATAAAATGGACTGTGAGTTCATAAAGATATTTCCAAGGCAAGTTCAAGATTACGAGTTTTTGTTTAACCTCTTCTTTATTACATTTGTATTTTCTTTCTTACAGACTTAGAATCCTAGCTTTTTAGTTACAGGTGAGATAGATTGTCATAATTACCCATTTGATTGCCCTGCATTTACACAAGCTGTCTCCAAATAATGAGTTTTGATTACTGGAGCAGTAAAAATAATGTCTTTGGCATATACCCTACTCATTCTTTCCCAGTTTTTTCTAATGGTTGTACTGTATCTCCACTGTCAGATCCTATAGCCATTATATAGTAAAATATCTCCCTTTTAATGTTCATTTAGTCCTGTTCCTGCTAACTATGTATGTTTTGCTTATTATCAGTCCTCATATCAGTGTCTCTAGACATTTTGATTGTAGTTCTTTCTCTGATAGATTCCTTAGTTAATTCCCTGATTTTTTTTGTTTTCCTTATTTTTCCCCCCAATTTCTTTCTTTCTTTCTTCCTTTTTAAGATTTTATTTATTTATTTGACAGACAGAGATCATAAGTAGGTAGAGAGGCAGGCAGAGGCGGCGGGGCGGGGGTGGGCGGGTAGCAGGCTCCCTGCTGAGCAGAGAGCCCGATGTGAGGCTCGATCCCAGGACCCTAAGATCATGACCTGAGCCAAAGGCAGAGGCTTAACCCACTGAGCCACCCAGGCACCCCAATTTCTTTCTTTTTAAAAGATTTTATTTTTAAATAATCTCTACACCCAACACGGGGCTTGACCTCACAACTTGAGACTGTGTTGCACGCTCCAGCGACTGAGCCAGCCAGGCTCCCCATCCCCTAATTTTTTGATAGTGACCTTTGTATTAATGTCCTTGGCCTACATTTTCTTTTCTTGAGAATCTTAAATACGTAACCCCATTTTCTTCTGATCAAGTATTGTTGTCAAAATTCTGGTGATGATAATTTAATTTTTTTTCCTTCTATATGACCTATGACTCTTTTAGCACTTCTGAGAGCCTCTGCTGTATGCCTATTCCCTTCCATTTATTATCTACCTACTCTTCCAATACATTGATTAGCGAGCTAAATGCTACCGAATCCAGGTTAATGACTTGGCCCACCCTAGTGCCAAGTAATTGCTCTCTCCTGTTAACTCAAAATAAGCCACTTACTCTGAGTAAGGATAGTTCTTATCTTTGTAACCTCAGCTCTACTTTGTAAAGTGCACAGAGTTAGCGCTAAATATATACTTGTTTATGAAATAATCGTTGGGGAAGGATGTGGGTTTTCTCCTTTCCATTTTAGCCTGTCAAGCACTGCCCCGCCCCTTTGGCTGTTTCCTCCAATCAGGCGTGGCTTGGCCCCAGAGCAGGCCTTGTGCACCGAGGCAGGCTCCGCCCCCAGCAGCAGGCGTATGGCTGCAGCGCCCCTGGGGCCCTGGGTTGTCCTAGAGTCAGGTTGTCAGGCCATGTTCTCATGTTACCAGCACCCTGGAAACCCCTGGCTCACAGAGGGTCCAGCCCCACCCAGAATGCCACTGTGGCCCCATTCCTGTTTGCACTCCCAGTTGACCGTAGCTTGACCTCTTCTTGTGGGTTTTAAGGCCCAGGCCCCTGGCAGTGTGGACCCAGACCTTAGCCTTTCAGGGGACTGAAGCTGCCACCTGTCCTTTCCTTTCTTGGTTGACCTTTCTGCTCTTCACTTCTTGGCTGCCGAAACCCACAGCAGCAAAACGGATCCCCTTGGCCTGCATGTGATGCCCCATGCATTTGGTTCAACACCACACTGTGTTTAGTTGGTAAAAATTAAATGCCAGTGACTGGGGCATGGATGCCAGTTTGGCCAAAGCCTCTGCTGTTTGCTGCTGAATTAGCCTGGGCAGCCACACATTTCATTCATCTGCCTGCCTCCTGTAAACAGTTGGTTGAGAACCTCAGACTTCAGCTAGCTCATACTTCTCAGAACATTTGCCACTGGGTATGACCCATGGACCGTCCACTTTTATGCCTGGCCTGTAGTAGTTCAGCAACATCCTTACTCTGGCTCTTTTCATTAGGCCCTGGCCTGTGGGCCTTGCAGAATTTATTTCCCCCTTTCTCTTGATCAACTTAGTGCCACGAAATTAACAGGAAAAAATAAAAGGTTGTAATACATAGCTTTTGCAAATATTCATGCTACAAAAGCAACGATAAGAAGATTTCAGCAAGGGGCACCCGGGTGGCTTAGTTGGTGAAGCATCTGCCTTCGGCTCAGATCATGATCCCAGCCAGGGTCCTGGGACCGAGTCCTACATTAGACTCCTTGCTCAGCCAAGAGCCTGCTTCTTCTCCTTCTTCTCCTCTCCCTCTCCCTTTGTCTGCTGCTCCCCCTGCTTGTGTGCATGCTTTCTTTCTCAAATAAACAAAAAATCTTAGGAAGAAAAAAAAAAAAAGATTCCAGAAGTAATGGAATAGTGTCTCTTCTCCAATGGATGTGAACACTGAGGTGATCTCAGGTATCCAGAAAGACTGGAACCCCGTTGCCTAGAGCACATCAGAGAAATCTCACTGGCACCAGTGAGTCAGTGGTATGGAAAAACTGCCTATGATGTGAGAAATTACTCTGGTTGCCCCCCTTTCTGTTCTTGGGCAGTGGCCTTGAAGAGAGGAACTGTGCTCAGACTCTGCACTCCTGTGGCTGGCCTGTCCTCGTGAGGTTTTCCCTCAATCCTCCTAGGAGTTTCCATGGATGACTATGGGCTTGTGTGAAAATGTAAGCATTTTCCAGTCTGCTTTTATTAATTCAGCAGAAATCATACTGAAGACTTTTTCCTCTTTTTCCTGCTCCTAGATGACTGTGTTTTTTTGCCTTTTGCCTCTGATTAGCCCAGGCGTGAACCAACTAGGGCGGTAGAGGCTCTGGATTTCCTGAGTGCTTACTGTATGCCAGGAATTATGCTAAACTTTCAGGTACCTTGCCAAGTCCAGGGTTCTGTCATTGTCGTACCCATTTTAAAAACGAGGAAATTGAGACCGCAAGAGTCAGAGTCGTTACCCAAGTCAAAAGCAAAGTTGATATTTAAATCTGTTGGTTCTTAACCACATCGCTGTACTTCCTTTCGCAAAAACACAGATTTTTACCTAGCTGGTTTGCAGGTGCTTGCCGTTAAGTGACTGAGCGGGGCTCCAAGCATTTGGAAGGTGGATCTGGCTCCTCTGTGACATTTAGATCTTGAACAGACTTCTCTTGGAGCTATTCGAGATCCCTGATTTAGACTCTGTAGCATCAGTGGAAGGGGAGTAATACAAATATGGCTCTAGAGTCTCACAGCCTTGCGTCACCCCAGGTTTGCAAATCGGTTGTTGAGAGCTGCCTGTCTCCAGTATTACAAGTCAGCACTGTTACCAACACTTGCCTGTTAACACCCCAACAGGGGACAGGAGACTGAGGTGAAACCCAGAGGTATAAATTCTGAAACTTGTTAGATATTCTAGTAGTGAATTCAGTGGAGAAGGAAGTCAAAATGATTTAAAAATAAGGTTGTTGGATTTCTTAACTACGTGTGCCATCTCTTTATATGTGTATGTTCCCAGAATGTTCTTTTTTTCCTCTCCCCAGGATGACCATGTATAGCCACTTAGGTTGTGCACTGCACAATGCAGGGGAAACCATCCACAAAGATGATAATTTAGATGGTACTCCTGAAGCTGGGCCTTGCACCATCAGCAAGCCTGCATTTTTTTTTGAATTTTTAATTGAGGGAAAGTTGGCATATTATATTATGTTAGTTTTAGGTGTACAACATAATGATTTGACAAATATATACATTACAGAATGCTCACCAAGATAAGTGGCGTCACCATCTGTCACCATACAAAATTATTACAATTTTATTGACTATATTCCGTCTGCTGTACTGTTCATCCTCATGGGTTATTTACTTTGTAACTACAAGTTTTTGTACCTCTGAGTGCCCTTCACCTCTTTTGCCCTTCCCCTATAGTTTCCTCACCTCTTTTTTTTTTTCTTTTTGAGCATTATTCTTTCTACCCAGGGGAGTAGTGTAGACAAAGTTTGCTTCCATCATCTTTTTTTTTTTTTAAAGATTTTATTTATTTATTTGTCAGAGAGAGAGAGAGAGAGAGAGAGAGAGAGAGAGCACTGGCAGGCAGAGGCAGAGGGAGAAGCAGGCTTCCTGCCGAGCAAGGAGCCCGATGTGGGACTCGATCCCAGGATGCCGGGATCATGACCCGAGCTGAAGGCAGCTGCTTAACCAACTGAGCCACCCAGGCGTCCCTGCTTCCATCATCTTTTTGAAGCAGTAATGCATGCAGATTCACTGCCCCTACCCCAACAGCCCAGCTCAGAAACTCTATGATTCTGGCTGTTATTATGTGCACTTTTCATTGTCATTTAAAGCCTGTCAGCCAGGGAGGCTAAAACCCCTGGTAGAGCAAGAAGGGGAGAGCCCTGGGACCCTCTGGAAGAAATGCTGTCCTGCCCCAGTGTGGAATGAAGAATTCTGCACGAGGGGCCTCAGGCTCTGGAAGGTAGATTTGGTCCTGAGCCTTTCCAGGAGGCTCCAAGGCGGCAGAATATCCTGAGATGCTCTTGCGAGTGAATTTATTTTTAGATTATCTTTATGTTCCCCTTCCTGGCTAAGACAAGCAAATGTTAACTGCATTAACATATGAGGAAATGGGCTGAATTATGTCTTACTGGAGAGAGCCCATCTGTATCTATCCAAGATGCTGATACAGCTAACCGTGAGTGAATTCACTCTAGGACAAAAAGAGTTCATTACAGTGCCGATTAAAAAAAAGGGGGGGGAGGGAATCTCTAAACAACTGAAGTATGCATCAACGGCTAATATATATTACTGTACTTCCTTGAGTTGAAACATTAAACGCACTTTTATAACAAGGCTGGTCTCTGTGTACTGATAAGAGGAGATCTCCAAGAGAGATTAAATAAAAAAGCAAAATAATGATCTCATTATGTTTTTAAAAAGCACATTATATGTTTATGAGTGCATAAGCATTTCCTTTTTTTTACAGGAATGAACAGTATGCTCTGAAGAGGGGAGCTGTGGGTTGACAGATTGGGAAGGAGTTTAACTTTTTCATTTGATACCTTCCATAGCGCTTATATTGCACAGTAGAAAAACTTTTGGTGGAGGAGAGAATTTAGATTTCAGTTGGTTTTTGAGGCATTCTAATATGTCTTGAGAAAAATCTGTCTAAACAGAGCCTGCTGAGCAAAAAGCAAGATGTTGTTTGTAAACACTTGAGGCTCTGAACATCAGGAACTTTCTCTCCCCCCCCCCAACCCCACCCAACGCCACCTCCCTAGCCTTTACTCTGTTCCTCCCCACGCAGCTCCCCAGTGATTGCATTATCCCTGTAACACAGGATTGTTGGTGGCTCTCAGTGTCCAACAGAAACCGGTCCAGGAGAGAACAGGATGGAGCAGCAGATCATGGGCTTATGGTCTGTCTGTCTTCAGGGCCCGGGGGATTGTTTGTCAAGGATCAGGCATAGTGCTTTCTTGGGGATGTAGGGGAATGACTTGCTGTTCAGAGACTACATCTGACTTCTCAGAGCCTCAGCGTAGAAACTTCCTACTTGTGGGCGCCTGGGTGGCTCAGTCAGTTAAGCGTCTGCCTTCAGCTCAGGTCATGATCCCAAGTCCTGGGATTGAGCCCTTCACAGAACCCCACATCTGCTCCCCACTCAGTGGGGAGCCTGCTTCTCCTTCTCCCTTTTTTTTTTTTTTATAAACATATAAAGTATTTTTATCCCCAGGGGTACATGTCTGTGAATCGCCAGGTTTACACACTTCACAGCACTAACCATAGCACATACCCTCCCCGATGTCCATTAACCCACCCCCCTTTCCCAGCCCCCCTCCCCCCGGCAACCCTCAGTTTGTTTTGTGAGATTAAGAGTCACTTATGGTTTGTCTCCATGTTTATAGCAGCAATCTCCTTCTCCCTTTGCCCCTCCCCTGCTTGTGCTCTCTTGTGCTCTCTCTCTCTCAGATAAATACATAAAAATCTTTAAAAAAAAAAAAAGAATCTTCCTGTAAAAAACTCATTGTCAGGAGTAAATACAGCATGAAATGGAAGGCTCTTGGCCCAGGCCCCAAAGGACAATATTTGCTCACTTGCCCCACCCTTCCCCCAACGTTCAAGGTGGGGTCTGACCCCCATTTCTCCTCTGCATGTTTCTGTTGGTCCCCATTCCTAAACTGCTTTGTCCCAGAACACACCCCATTCCTCCCTGCTGTTGTCTTTGCTGGCTGTGTCTCCCTAGTCTTCAAGGTCCCACACTTCTCCTTCCTGGACAGAATTAGACTATCCTTTGGGATTCAGTTCAGATGGGGCCTCCATGCCACCTTTCCTGGTTCTCTTCTTTACCAGGAGGAAAAAAAGGCCAGATGTCTTCTCTTCCTCTTCAGAATAGCTCATTCAGGTCTCCCTGTCTTTATAATGATTATATCAACCGATGACATCTTCCTTAGTTTACAGCTGTCTAAGTGTTGCTAGATAGCCTTCTTGAGCACAGTGACTAAGTCTTGTTCATCTCTAGACCTCCCCTTTGTTCCCACATTCTCAGTAAGCGTGTGTTAATGAGTGACTTCATTTTTATGATTTGCCTAAGTATTATTTCACTTTCATTTAAAGGATTATTTTAGTTCGAAGCTTTAAAAAAAAAAAGGACATTTCCTTGAAATGTAATATTATTAGCAGGGTGGACAGAGTTTCTTTCCCCTGGCAAGGATTAAACTTGGAGGTCGTAGAGCTGCCGTCCCTGAAGAATGTTCAGGAAGAGACAGGCAGACATTTATCTAGGTGGTCCCGGCAATTGCCACTCATTACGTGAGTAACTGGCTCATAAGATCTCGTCTGGTGAGGTGAGATTTTATCCTGGCAATTTTAAGAAAGCAAACAAACTACACCCACTATTAAGACAGTTCCCAGCAGAGGTAAAAGAAATTTAGACAGCAACTATGCAGTAAGGTTGTAGATATATGGGAGAAAACAGTTGCTTCATTTTCCTGTTTCTTTCCATTCTTGACCACAATTACATGGATCTATATTATAATCTATATTAGAGCGGAGACCATAGGGCATACACACAGTTTAGTATTCTTAGTTTTTCTTAACATTATTTCCTACACATTTCCCCATGTCTTCATGGATATTTGATTCTGGTTCTCCATGAAACCGTTGGAGTTCACTTCATTGTTGCCTTTCTCCAGCAAGGAATGGAGCCTGTAGAATAGAGCTATAGCCCCGGGGAATGTCAGCCTTGTATATTTCTTTAAAAGATGAGATCTCATTCTGGTATTGCTGAGATGTACTAGAGCACAAATAGGAACCCACGATTTGATTGAAGTTTGCAGTAAATGAGATTAAGATCATGAGCCACTTTAAAACATTTTCTTCAGTAAATACACATCTTTAAGAGATTAGATGTAGTTTTTTCCCAAGCAATGCCTTTTTAATATTTACAAAGGCCTGTTGGGAACAGCTGGAAGGCAGCTTTCCCTTATCAGCCCCAAGTTGTTTGCTAATGAATTTCAGGGCTCCAGCACTAATAGGACGGAATAATTTTACATAGAAGAATCAATCTCTAGCCTCCTTTTTCAGAAGAAACTAATCTGGCTGGTGCCTGTAGGCAATGAGGTGTGTTATACATAAGGAAATCATTAGGGCTAACTACTAGAATCTCTTTGAGGTCTGTGCATATAATCTCTAAAGAGAGAGTGGGGATTTTAAAATTAACTACACAGAATCCTAACAAGCACTATACGTTCCTTGTTGGAACCAATCTTGCTCTGGCCTTAAGCTAACTTAACTAGATTTGTACTCCCTTTGTTGATTTAAAGCTACCTTGACTCCTTTTTTTACAATGGTAACCAACTGTCTCCTAACATGATGATGTAGTTTTTCTCTATGGAAGTTCTTAATTATTTTTGCTATTTCTATTATCAGTTGTAGTCACTAGTACAAAGGACTATCAAGGCAAATTTGCCTGCCTGGTCAGCTTACCCATCAGAGATGGTATACTTTATAATAATCTTGTTTATCTGTACTTATTGCAAGTCATCTCTTAAATTTAGCACAGAGATGATGGTCAGATTTCTTTGTGTTTCCCAGAGGGGTGACTGCATCTTGGTGTGGCTCCCATGGCTTGGTCTATAAAAGGACCCTCTAAAGATTGTTCCTGTTTGTTTTTTTTTTTTTTTCCTGTTTTAAATTATGGCATAAAGAGAGGCGTTCAGACTTGCTAGCCACCCAGACCAGCTACAATGAGTCCCAAGAGGACAGTCCTTAGGAGAAGGACTCTGTTAAATCCTAACTTAACTCCTGAATTCAGGAGAGGACCTACACTGGGCTGGAATCCTCTTTAAAATACTGGAGGATTCAGAAGAAATCTTCTCGATTAGAAGTCTATGAAGTGGCTTCAGTTCCTGGGACTGGGCCCAGGGTGCCTGAGATGGGGGAAGTTCTGCCAGGTTAGGGCTGTTTGGATACCGCTGACAGCAAACCTTTTAACTGGTTGCTGTTTATTCTTGCCGGCCTCCTCCCCTCTTTGCCTTCTCTGAATCTGTCCCATTTATCACCTGTGACACTGCAAAGCCAGTCTTGCCCTGAGATAAGTTAGGGAGATCTAGATGGGAGGCAAGTCCTGGGGGAGAAGTGAGGGGAGGTCGCTCTGTGCTCCTGGCAGCCTTTCTTAAAATCTAGGGCTGGGATTCAGAGTCCAGACTACAACTGTTACTCCTTCCATATGACCAAATCCTTGAAGGAAGGAAGGAAAGAAAGAAAAAGAGAAAGAAAGAAAATAAATTTTAAAAAATTACAAAACTATCCCAAACTATCCAAAGCTGCTCTGAAGTCAGCCCGAGGCACAGCTTCAAGGGTTTAGTTTTCTGTTTCTGTTCTTATCATTCAGTCAATCAACCAATGTTGACTGGGCAATTTACTAAAGCTAGCAGAGAATTGAACAACAAAGGAGGTCCCTGCCCTCTGGGAAACATTCAGTCCGGTTCTTAGAAAAAGGTTAGGATACAAATTATTAGAATGTGATGGAGACTGCATCAAAGAGGTCTATCAGTTATCTGCTGCTGCATAACAAATTGCCCTAAAGCTTAGCAGCTAAAAACAACAATAAGCATCTGTTATTACATAGGTGCCTGGGAGCAACTTAGGTGGGCAATTCAGACTTGGTTTCTCTTGTGAATTAGCAAGTTGGCCACATTTGCAGACATCTGAAGATTTTTCCTTTTTTTTTTTTCTTTTTTCTGTTTGTGCATGTGTGCACGTTTTCTCCTAAGTATCTAATTTCAAGGTGGTTGGCTTGCACAGCTACAAATCTGTGCTGGCTGTGAACCTGAGGCCTCCTCTACTCAGCATCCTCAGAACATAGTGAATGGCTTTCCGCACTTCAAAGTGGAAGTCTCTCACGTCTTTCACGGTCAAGTCTTGACCCTCAGATGCGGGCAGCCGCATAGTATCTTATGGTTCCACAATTCTCACCATCTATCCTGGGTGGAGGCCACAGCAGGGCTGAGATGCCACAGAATGGGAAGCATTGCAGGCTGTCTCTCCGGGACTGTCTTTCCCAAGAGGCAGAGATCTTGTGTAGTAATGATAAGTCAGTGTTGGGGTGCCTCCAGGAGGAGGCGGGCTATGAAATGGGGTGGGGGGGCGGGTTTTCAGTAGCTGAGGTCCTGGGAGAGAGCGTTGAGAAGGCTGGGGCATCAAAAGCAAAGAGGGTTGGGAAGAGATGGGCATCCGTGTATTCAAGGAGCATTTGCCAGAGCAAAGCCTGGCAAAGTCCAGGAGCTGTGAGGTTTTGAAGGCCAGGCCAGGGAGTTTGGACTTTGTTTGATTATCAGGGATGAGTCATGGGAAGTTTTTGAGCAGGTGAGTGACCTAATCATGTCTATTGGGGCTTTAATATGTGTAAGAGCTTTAGTTTTTCCGTGCCCTTCCTTCCTTTGGCCCCTCTGTACCATCCAGCTTGGCACCCCTCTAATTTCAAAAATTCTGTAGCACATCTCTGCCTGTGCCCCTTGATCCCATCCTGCCTGGGACTGTTAGGTTTTCATATTTCTGTCTTATCATATATAGATTACAAGGGCCATAAGGGCCATATCTTTATCCATTTCTCTTTCCCCTGCTGTGCCTAGTGCACTGGGTACCCAATAAATATTTGCTCACTGATTGGATAATAACAAGCGATTACCACGAGTGCATACAACCTCTGCTTCCGGCCTGTGGTGTGTAATTTACAGTGAAACCTTTTTCAAAAGAGCAAGCTGTTTGTGGTGGATTTGATTTATGTAAGCTGGAAAAAAAAGTGTGCCGAACTAGTGCTGTGTGCTTGGTGTTTGCCAAAATAGAGGAAACTTGGAATAATAGTTTTATTTTTAAAAACCCATGCTGTATTTTCAGCTTCAAAGAGAGTTCTTAGTTTGCCTCACTGAGGCAAGGGAAGTAATAACCAGCCACAGAGCTAAAGACGGGTGGCTTGCCTCTTTCAATAGTGAAGGGCAGGCCCATTCATACACATGGGAGATGTTTAGGGAATAAAGCTCTCGTTCAGAATTTGGGGCTGGGTTTTTTTCTCCCTCCCCCCTTCCTCAGTTTGAATGAAATGATCATTGTCCATGTATTTTCATTGAGCAAGTCAGGATTGCACCCTAGTCCCGTGAAAGTGGGAGAGGTCTGGTTTCAAGCTAGCCAAGACAGTGTTCTCTTGAAAATCTCCATCAAACAACCCAACAAGCAAAACTGCAGGAATGCAGACTCTGTTGTCAAAAACCTAGCAGATCTCTGTAAACTTGAACCACCCAGGACTTGAAGAGAGAACGTAGACGCAGACGGAGGTGGCAGCAAATGAGTTTGTAGAAAGGGGCCAACCAGACAATGTCTGCGGGAGGGGGAGGGGAGCCAGCAGGAAGCAACCCATGTGCTGGCTGAGTCCCAGGAAGGCCCAGAAATGGGGGTTCCGGGGTTCCACAGAGGCGAGGCCAAGGGCCTCAGGGTGGGAGAGGGGGGTGTCAGGGTCATCAGGGAGTGAGGAGGATTCGCATGAGAATGAAGCAGGGAAGTCCCTCCAGGGCAGATCTAGAACAAAGCAGCCAGTCCAGAGTGGGCAAGAGGGCTATTTCCAGGATGAACAATGGAACTGATGAAAAAAGAAGAAAAAGAATGGGAAGTTCTGGGTTTGAATCCTGTCTCTGTCACCAGTGATCTGTGAGTGTAAACAAATCACTATTTTTGGATTTCCCTTTCCTTGCTTGTTAAAAAAAAAAAAAAAGTTTGGAGCAGGAGCACTTGGCTGGCTCAGTCATTTAAGTGGCTGCCTTCTGCTCAGGTCATGATCCCAGTGTCCTGGGATCAGAGTCCTATATCCTGGTCCTTGCTTGGCGGGGAGCCTGCTTCTCTCTCCTTCTGCCCCTCCTCCTACTCACGTGTGCACACCCGCTCTCTCTCTGACAAGTAAAATTTTTAAAAGAGGTTGGAACGTATAATGTTTAAGATACAAGCGGTGGGGACGCCTGGGTGGCTCAGTTGGTTAAGCGGCTGCCTTCGGCTCAGGTCATGATCCCAGCGTTCTGGGATCGAGTCCCACATCAGGCTCCTTGCTCGGCGGGGAGCCTGCTTCTCCCTCTGCCTCTGCCTGCCACTCTGTCTGCCTGTGCTCGCTTGCTCTCTCTCTCTCTGACAAATAAATAAATAAAATCTTTAAAAAAAAAAAAGATACAAGCTGTGCTGTGTTGTGATTCTCCTGGGTAAGCAAGGCACTAAAAACCCCAGTGGATCTACTTTGACATGTCTACCTAAGAGACCCGAAAACGTATGTCCACACCAATTCTTCCACGCAAATATGCATAGACATATTCTGAATAAAAGCCCCAGACCAGAAGCAGCCTAAAGAGCCACCTATTGGTGAGTGGGTAATAAAGTGTTAGGCATTTATGCAAGGAATACTATTCAGCAAGAAAAAAGAAGAAAGTGCTTTATCAGCCATAGCATGGGTGACCGTCAAAAACCCTGTGCTAAGTGGAAGAAACCAGACGTGAGACGTGTATTGTATGGTTCCCTTTAATTAAAGCAGTGTCCAGAAAAGGCAAATGTATAACAGCAAGAAGTAGATTACTGGTTGCCTGGAGCTGAGATGAGAATGGAAATTAACTGCAAGGAGGCACTTCAGGGATGATGAAATGTTCTAAAACTGGCTCGTGGTGATGGTTGTACAACTTTCTAAATTTACCAAAATCATGGCATTGTACAATTACAATTATATGCACTTCTATTGTATGCTCATAAATCATACCCCAATAAAGCTGTAAAAAGGACAAGGTAACCAACAAGGGGTGGGAGTGGGGAGAGATAAAAGTGAAACAAGATTGACAATATGTTGATTATTGTCAAAGGTGGCCAAGGGGTAATGAGGGCTCCTTATACCCTTATTTCTGCTTTTTCTGTATTTGAAATTTTGCTTAATAAAAGAGTTTTAAAAACCTAAGGACAAAGCAAAAAAGGCAATCACAAGTCTGTTATTGTGTGGTGGTCAGATAACACTTACAGCATATGTTTTACATTTTACAAGTGGGGAATGTTCTAGACACTCTTGGGATATGATTTAACCCCCGCTGACACCAAATCCACAGACATCAAGTCACTTTTAATGTGTTAGCTATGTTAGCTTTTCCCAATACCTTAGCAGGCACTTGAGAAAATCATGGTGATCACATCATCAGGAAGAAGGTTAAATTTGCATAGGCATATTCTGTTTTAGTAAGTGTGATATATTTTGGAAAGGATAAAATTAAAGTAAGCTTTAGTTCAGAGGAAGTCTCAATCTTAGAAAAGTAGACCTAAAACCACGTCGTTTTTAAGAGTTCTGATAGCTGGATTTTTCTATGCCAGAAATGTAGAAGCAACATTCCATTTCATTTTTTATAAAGACTTTGTTTATTTATCTGGGGGGAGAGAGAGAGAGAGAGAGAGCATGCACACATGAATGGGGGGGAGGGACAGAGGGAGTAAGAAAAGCAGGCTCCCTGCTGAGCAGGGAGCCTAATGGGGGATTTGAACCCAGGTCCCTGAGATCATGACTCGGGCCAAAGGCAGATGCTTAACTGACTGAGCCACCTAGATGCCCTGACATTTATGACTTTTAAAGATTTTTAACAAATCATTTTTATATGGAAAAGAATTGGAACTAATCTGGAAGTTATTAAGGCACATATTTATAATGTACCAGATGTGTAGTCCTATTTCTTAGGGTAAAATATATTCCAAATATTAGCCAAGGTACCAAGGATTTTCCCACTGTGCCCCTTTCCCAGTCCAGTGTCACATCTAACTGTTTTGTATTGGGGAAGGTGGAAGAAAATGGGAATCTAGGAACTGGAGAGAGAGAGATGTTCCTAGGAATTTTCCACTTTGTCCTCCGGAAGGAAGACAACACTTGAATTACATAATCGCTAAGATTCCATCAAAGCTTGAAATACTCGCTGTGGTTTCAGCCCTCATCTTAGCAAATAAGAGAAAGGAAGGGTTGATTATTCACTCTCTGGATATCTGGAATAAGAGGGCCCGATTTGGTGACCTGTTAGAGGTCAGACTGTCCAGTGCGTTGAACTTGATGTTCAAGCCACCTGTATGTCCAGTCATTTGTGTAGCTTTCCTGCAACAACTGTTCACTAACATCTTGTGCACTAGAGATCCCCGTGCTTTCAGGGGTGACAGCCTCAAAGGCTTATATTCCAGAGATAACCCAGTAATAAATATGCACATCCCCTTATTAGAGAAGATAATTCTAGAGTGGATCAGCATCTGATGTTCCTTCACAACTTTTTCCCATTGTGGTTTTGTTTTGTTTTTAGAGAGAGGGAGGAAGGGCAGAAGGAGAAGGAAAGAGAATCTTTTTTTTTTTTAAAGATTTTTATTTATTTATTTGACAGAGAGAGATCACAAGTAGGCAGAGAGGGCAGGTAGAGAGAGAGAGGAGGAAGCAGGCTCCCTGCCGAGCAGAGAGCCCAAGGTGGGACTCGATCCCAGGACCCTGAGATCATGACCTGAGCCGAAGGCAGAGGCTTTAACCCACTGAGCCACCCAGGCGCCCCAGGAAAGAGAATCTTAAGCAGACTCCTCACTGAGCATGGAGCTGCCTCGGGGCTTGATCAGGACTCTGGGATCATAACCCGAGCAGAAATCAAGAATGTGATGCTTAACTGACTGCGCCGCTCAGTCGCCCCCACGGGGCATTTTATGAGCTCACCTGCAGGGTGTTCCTCATCTGACTATCATTTTTTCATTGAGGTTAGCTGGATCCTTGCATTCATTTCCATTCTTAATTAGCACTTAACAAGTGTATGATCTAAGAAGGTTCACCCACAAAAATGAAAACCCAGGATTGCAAAGCCAAGCAAGTCTCCTGTCATATGCTGAGGAGAGAAGAAGAAAAGTGAAAATATTCCTGGACTTTATAGCTGCTTTGATTTGGCATCAGTGTTGGGAGATAGCTCCTAATTGGGACTTCAAATTCTGGGTGGAGAGCTGATACTGTAGATTGTTACGCTTTGAGTCATTAGAGACCATAATTTCTGTCTTCATCCATTTGGTTTTATTATATAGTTTTAGAAATCTGCTTGAAAAGCCCCACTTGTCTCCTCTGCTTCTTTTCTCTGAGAAGGACTCCTCCTGCACCGTTAAACCCTACAGGGCAGAAACCACAAACTAGGAAATTGGGGAACCAGGGTCTGGTTTCCTGGTGGATTCCTTTAGGGGAACAGCTCTGCAGCCAGAATAAACATTCCAACTCAGTTAGAGATAACTTCTTGGTTTTCTATTACCCATGCCAGTGAGGTCATGAAAAATATGCACACATTAATGAGCGTCATGTTTTGTTTAAAGCGCGTTTGTCTGATAGAAAATGCTAGGAGTTCAGAAGCCTGCGGATTGTGTCTCAGGTAGCGTATTATGCAGACAACAGTTCAACTCCTTTTTTCCTGCCTCTGCTCTCTCCTG
This sequence comes from Mellivora capensis, assembly GCA_004024625.1. NCBI lineage: Eukaryota > Metazoa > Chordata > Mammalia > Carnivora > Mustelidae > Mellivora > Mellivora capensis. Next base: position 43,156 of record PISX010011077.1, on the reverse strand, counting down.
AGGTATACAGTGTGAGCCCAGCTGTGTGCTGCGGACTGGGCTCAGTTAGATTTACCTGTGTCTCTTGTGGATCCATGCAACTGTGCGTCTTGACTTGAATCCCAGATCCCTCAGAGACAGCACTTTCTCTTCCGCCATCTTGTTGGTGCAAGTGAGTAAAGTAAATCCAAAGCAACAGATAATGGCATGAAATCAGAAAGGCTGAATGCTTGCTTCGGACAAATAAAACAGAGAGGAGAAACAAGTTGAGTTTAAGTAGCAGTTTCTCAGGACGTGTGCTAAGGAAAAAGAGTAATCATGGGCAGCCACAGGAACTGATGGGGAGAAAGGGCTAACCTCCCCGCAAAGGGCACATGCATTCATGAGATAATCACCCTCTCTGCAAGTTCTTACTGGTCACATTGTTTAAGTGAATCTGATAGTAAGAAGTAAATATAAAACAACCACAATTAGTTTCTGGCGCTTTGTGCAGTAGTTTCCCCTCCCTTCATTGGGAGGGGGTGAAATATTTCACCTAAGTAAATTTACCAGGTAAGTGTCAACATTTCAAGCAGTTTGAATAGATATTTTCTCAACTTTTTTCTTCTCTATCATTAGAGAAACTGCCCTCCCCGGCTCTTCCTTCTGAGGGCTTGAGGATTTTTCTAAGAGGCAAATCCCATTCTGTCATTCCCCAGCTTGAAATTCTCAAAAGTGTTTTCAGGATCAAGTTCAAACTCCTTCACCTAACATAATAAAGGTCTTGATGATCTGGGTCTAGTCCAACTTCCCAGCCTCATTTCCTTCCCCTCTTCCAAAAGCACTCTGTGCTTCAGCCTCTCTGAACTATTTCTTACGGTTAAATGAATCTAAACTTTTACACATATTGTGTCTTCTGCTTGGCTTGCCTGACCTTCATTGGGCTGATTCCTCTGGACCCAAGCTTTGAGATGCCTCCAAGTCAGCCCCCCTCCCTTGTAAATCCCTGGTGCCCCCACATAAATGAGATGCTGTTCTTCCAGTTTTCCCCAGGGCCTCTATCATGAACTTACTCCCCTGCTGTAAATGTGGGACTCCTGCCCTGCCTTCCCCACTAACAGTCATACTACAGACGATTCTTGATCTGCCTCACCTGGTTACATCCTGACAATCACATCATAAGTTGAAAAGACCCTAACATCGAAAATACAGCTAATAAACCTAAGCTACCAAACATCCTAGTTCATGCTCAGAACACTTGTACTGAAATCAGTCCTCAGTTGAGTAATGTCCTCTAACACAAAGCCTCTTTTATCATTAAGTGTTGAAGATCCCATGTAATTTCTTGATGACTGTTCTGAAAGTGAAGAATGGAATGGTTGTGAGTGTAACGGTTGTTTGCCCTGGTGATCGTGTGGCTGCCTGGGAGCTAGTGCTCCCTGCTTCCATCCAGCATCTCCAGAAAGTATTGTACTCCTAACGCCAGTCGGAGAAGAGATCAAAATTTGAAGGATGGTGTGTACTGACTGTGTCATCACTTTAGCACCATCATAAAGTTGAAAAATCGTCCAACCACCCTAAGATGGAAGCTGTCTGTCACCACATTTACTGAACAGTTACTAAACAGTGGGTGCTTTTCCGAGGGGTTTATTTGTATTGACTCATTTAATCCCCAGGGGAACCCTTTACACTAGAAGCTATGGTTTCCTGCCTCTTAAAGATGAGTGAGTACACGGGGTCCACGAGATGCTGTTCAGCTTAACCAAAGTCTTGCTGCTACCTGCTGCTACAAGGAGGATTTGCTCCCAGGCATGATGGTTCCACAGCGTCGACCACTACACCCACTGCCTATGTTGGCAGGGGCTAGGTCCCTTGTTAGGGCGCCCACTGGGCACGCCATGTTTATAGGAAAGAATGAATGAGTGCAGAGTTGCACTGGGAGCTTGTAGAGCCTGGATGGTGCAAAACAAGGGATATGCCAGGCTGGCATTTAAAATTCTCTTTAGGGGCTCAGTCCATTAGCATCTGCCTTCAGCTCAGGGTGTGATCTCAGGGTCCCGGGATAGAGCCCCACGACGGGGAAGTCTGCTTCTCCCTCTTATGCCCCTCCCCCAGCTTATGGGCTTGTGCTCTCTTTCACTCTCACTCTCAAATAAATAAAAATAAAAATTCTCTTTAACTTCACTGCCTCCTCATTGGTGATTGGCAGGTTTTAGTGTGACTCCTACTAGTCCTACCTTGATTAGTAAGAAAATCTTTATTGCCTTCTTATTTAAACCCAGATGGAACTGTCAAGAGAGAAGGGCTTGTGTGTATGTGGGGTGGGAGAAGGTGTAGAATGTTGACTGCAGCAGAAGGGAGTGATGACCTTCTGGAAACTTCTGGCCCTTCATCCATGACCCACAAGGGAACCTGAACCCTTTCCCTGCTGCAACTCATGGCAAAGTCCTTAAAGCCTTCAGAATACATACCACATACGATGTATAGGCATCAACATTCTTGTCTCATTAGGAATGTTGTGACATCAAGGACCAGGATTACATGAACTCTCTTCTATCAGATGAGATGAGCATAACTACCCCTGGTTTTGTTTTGGTTTTGTTCAGGGAATGATTTCTTTTCAATAACCTGACAGTATCCCTCTAGAAATTGTTTTCAGTCATCTTCTGTTTAAATCTGGCAACACGAGTTTCTCTCTCTTGGAGGCATCAGGAAGCCAGTCAACACATCTCTGTTTAATACAATTGGAGGTAAATGATTCATTTTCCTAAATTCTAACCCTGGTCTGGAAACTGCATCGCCGCAGAACAGACAAGTCCTGAGGAAGGGGGGGGGCAAATTATCTTTGGGGGAGGACATGTAATTAAATCATTTTCAGGTAAGCCCATGCGCTATGGCTTCCATCATGATGGATGGGGAAAATAATACCACATTACTTAGAGGGAGTGAGGTAAACTTCAATCTTTAGACTTTTGGCTGAAACACAGAGGAAGCACTTTTGAAATGTAAGTTCTGGAATGCTGAGCTTCCAGTTAAGGGCTCACCCTCTGAGCAGAATCTTAATAAGCTGATCTGCAGAAGATAATGGGAGGTCTGAGAAAATATAAGGTATTTAAAGCATCTTTTTGATACTCATGTTAGGGATTCCTCCCCTTAAAAAGGAACTGATATTTTAGGGTACCTGGGTGGCTCAGTGGGTTAAGCATCTGCTTTCAGCTCAGGTCATGATCTCGGGGTCCCGGGATTGAGCCTAAATGGGGCACCCTGCTCAGTGGGGAGTCTGCTTCTCCTCTCCTGCTGTCCCTCCTCTCTGCCCCTGCTCTCTCTCTCTCTTTCTGTGTCTGAAATAAAATATTTTTTAAAAAAAGGAACTGATTTTTTTAAGAGACCATTTTTCTTAACCAAATTTGTTGGAGGAGGCGTGTTTCCTGAGATCTAGGTCCTTCCTATTTGAGTGGTAGTATCACTTCTAATTTTTAAAAAAGTCATTTGGAATGAAATTTGTGAAAATCTGCTGACTCACATCTACTTTTCACGAATTACAAAGGTTGCCCACCTTGGGTCATGAATACAGATATTCAGATCATGAGCGCGCAGGCCACTGTTGGATGGTTTGTGGGAATCACTCTGCCTCAGACCTGGGTAGGCAGAGGAATCTGCATTTTCACCAGCCTCTCTTGGTGAGGCTAAGGATGGAGGACCACAGGTGGGAAATACTGGCTTAAGGTCTTCACCTTCTGGGGGTACTTCAGGGTCCCAGACTACCTGTGCTCGGGTCCTGGCCCTGTCCTTCTGGCTGCCATCCTCTGTTGGGTGTGCTTGGCCTTGGCCAGACACTGTCTTCCCCTCCCCCTCTCTCCCTCCGAGTAGAACCTTTGCTCTTGCTGAGCTGTCCTCTCCAGAGAACAGAGCTCCCTCTGAATTTCCAACCCTCTCCACCCCCAGCACAGACACCAGGCTATAGCTTTTGGCAAGACCTACTGAATGATCGGGAAAGAGAGAAGAAGCAAAACTCTACTAGGTGCTCAGAATCCCTTTTGGTGAAGGTCCCCTTTCTTTGGTCCTTGCTTTTCATTTTTTATAAAACAGAAAGTCTCATGGGGGTGGTTTTTCCAGAAGGGATAGCCTGTCAGTGGTTGTCCAAGCAACTACCTTTTAGAAGCCCGAAACTAGAGGCACCTGGGTGGCTCAGATGGTTAAGCATCTGGCTTCGGCTCAGGTCATGATCTCAGGGTCCTGGGATTGAGCCCGACATCGGGCTCCATGCCCGGTGGGAAGCTTGCTTCCCCCTCCTACTCCCCCAGCTTGTGTTCCTGCTCTCGCTGTCTCTCTTTCTCTGTCAAACAAATAAATAAAATCTTAAAAAAAAAAATACTAAAGCCAGTTAACACTTGGTTTGCTATGTTTTTATTTGGAAATAATATATGTTTAATGAAAGCTTAGGGAATATAAGATAAAGTAAAATAAAACATCTTCTCCCCTTACTTTAGAGTTGCAAGTAGCTTTCCAGAAAGTGTCTCTGCATGTATGTGTATACACGTGGGATCACATCACTGTATTTCAGGGGCTCTCAGTGGCCATTTGACTATATAATATACTCCATTTTCACAAATGTTGAGATGTGAGCAAAAGTGCATTTTACTGTTGATAAAAGAAAGGCGGTTACTCTTCTGAGACTCACTTTTTTTTTTTTAACTTCATGGTATTTCATATTCCAAATCTGTATTCAAATACATATCCTGTATTCCAAATTTATGAATGCATCATGATTGTTTAATTTCCTTATTCAATTATCCTTATTCAACATCATTTGTTTAATTTCCTTATTCTTAATGAAGAATTCAATTATTCAAGAATTTGCTTATTCTTGAACATTCATAATACTTAGAGGTTTCCATATCCCATGTCGTCCTGCAGCAAACGTCCTTGTATGTATGAATACACACATACATACCCCTAACTTGCAGACGAGGAAACGTCTTAGGGCTCAACCTGCGGTATTCTGTGCCTCTTGCCCCGCTGAGAAAAGATACAAAAATAACATTATTAAGTGAAGGTGGTGGAGCTCACAAGCACCCTTGAGTCAGGAAATGTTAGCTTTGGTGCAGATGACAGCATTCTCCCCTGTCCTGCTGACTCTCTGGCAGTCTTGTACCTGTGAACTCTCACACCCCCCCCACCCCCGCCCCGCCATTATTTCCCAGGGGCTCGGTGTGGGCGAGTCGGACCCTCACATCTGCCTCTCCCTTTCTGTTTAATTAGGTTTGAGATATGTATTTCCTTCTCTACCCCTCTTCCTCCACCTTCCTTTTTTAGTTTTCCAGCTGGTATTCGCCTGCCTCTTGGCCAGAAAGCTTCCGTGACCTCAGGGATGGCCTCCATCCAGGTCTTAAACAGTCAGCACTTAATAGATGTTCTAGGTGGCCCTAGAGGTCCTGGCCTTTCCTCCAGGCTCTTCTGAGCGCGCCCTGGAGGGGTGTCTGAGCTCGTGTGTGCTCCTCTCTGCCCCACAGAAGTAGTCTTGTTTTTTCTCTCTGGCTATCTGGCCTGTCCGCCTGGTCTCAGAGCAAGGGCAGTTGTGCACCTGCGTGATAAAAATGGTTAAACTGCTTCTTGTTAACGGCCCACGGGTATCATCGGAGGCAGTTATTTACAGGTTCAGTTGCTTTTTGCGAAATACAAAGATCAAAGACCTCTTCTGCAGTTTTCTCCCCTTCTCAGACCACAGTTTCCTTCCTCCGTATTCAGAAGCTCTGCAGCTCACATTCGAATTCTACTTTCTCACCCCGGGTGGCAAATAGTATCTCCGTCCCACCCACAGGACACGCGGGCCGCCTGGTCGTTCACTGGTCTGTACCCGTGAGCGGACCGTTGTGCAAGGCGCTTAGAGGGCTGGTTAGAAGTCTATCTTAAGGCAGCAGAGTCCTGCTGGAGGTGTGCCTCACTAGTTTTCGACTTTTCTGGACCCTTTGGAGAAGCTGCAGTAAGCCTGAGGGTGGAGCCGTGATGAGGCTTGGTAATCAGGGAGCACTGCTGTTCACTCTGGCACCTTCTCCAGGAGTAATCACCCTTCACAGGTTTTTTAAGTGATAGGTTAGCAAGATGGCCCTCAAGACTAATGAAATGATGACAATAAGATTGCTCTGAAATAAGTGAAGACCGGGGTTGGGCAGGGCCCCCACGTGATTGAAGAAGAGGAGATGAAATGAGAACGTTTTATTTATATATTCATATGTTCATTCATTCATTCATTCATTCAGATTTTAATTATTTCAGAGAGAGAGAGCACAAGTGGGGGAGACAGGCAGAGGGAGAGGGAGAAGCAGACTCTCCACTGAGCAGGGAGCCCAATATGGGACTCGATCCCAGGACCTAGGATGATGGCCTGAGCCAGGGGCAGATGCTCAACTGATGGAGTCACCCAGGTGCCCCCATATGGGAACACTTTAAATGATCCTCCCAGAAAAGGCACAGCACCCCAGACTCAGGACATCCTGGCACCCTCAAAGCGCACCCAGGGGTTGCTAGGAATCTGTGGGTCTCAGGTTAGAACGTTCTGCTTTCCAGCTTGGTGGAAGTTACTCGTGGGCCCAAGAAGTTCCAAACAGACCATTAACCTGAACTTGAGCTGTCATACTTCCCAGATGTGAGGCACTTGGCCAGTCAAGTTACTTTGCTTCTTTTAAGCCTCTGGTTTTCCATCGAAAGGGGAAAGAGAAAATCAGGTGCACAGGATTACGGGAGGACCTGAATAAAACACCTGGGACATTGTGGGGTTTTGGCACCTGGCTGTTCTTTTCCCCTCCTGTATTCATCTCCACTTTAGTGCGGAGAGGTTTTCTCCAAGGAGATGGATTTCAGAACAATGGATAATACTTAGGACACGGAGGTGAATTGTATCTCTCAGGACACATATGATTTTGCAGAGATTAGGAGATAAATGTCACTCTTCAGACAACCATCCCTCCTCACCAAACACACACATTGGATGGCCCTGGAGAGCACTGTCTCAGAAGACTGGCAAGGACTGGGGTCCCCCTAGGAGGGCCTGGGGAAGGGAGCCCCTGTGTTTACTCTCAGAAGTTGGCCCTCACCCAGGGCAATAACTCCAGCAGGGGACACACCACTGGGAAAGGCCTGAGTCTGGAGGATGACAATGCAGCTCTCCACATCAGAGGAAAGGAAGGTCTCAGGAATCCTGGGGAGGAGAGAGAACCAGACTCGGTCATGGCCAAAGCCTAGCCTTGAAGGCTGATGACTATGCTTTGAAGAGTGGGGGTCCCCCTTCCCTCCCCTTCCTCCTTTCCTGTCTCTGTTCTCCAAAATCTACTTAAGAGTTTTTTGAACAAAAACATTGATCCAGGGGCGCCTGGGTGGCTCAGTGGGTTAAAGCCTCTGTCTTCGGCTCAGGTCATGATCCCAGGGTCCTGGGATCTAGCCCCACATCGGGCTCTCTGCCCAGCAGGGAGTCTCCTTCTCCCTCTCTCTCTGCCTGCCTCTCTGCCTACTTGTGATCTCTGTCTGTCAAATAAATAAATAAAATCTTTAAAAAAACCCAACATTGATCTACTTAAGAGTTTTTAAACAAATACATGGTACTCCAAACGCTTAAACATTCCTAGCTTTGTTTGGTGTTCATTTTAAAGAGAACAAAAGGGGGAAATGACAACATGAATTTTGAAAGGTTAAAATGAGTATTAAGAACCTAATGAATGAACCCTTTTCAATCTGTTGGATGGGATAGGAAAATAGGATGATTAGCAAATGTGGAGTAAAATGAGTATGGAGTGTTGATGGAGGGACCTTGTGGGCATTCAGTCAGGAAGGAGGACCAAACCTCTGGTTTGTGGGGTTTGAGTATTAAGCAAAGGAACAAAAGTATCCACAGACCTGTGCTCCATCCCAGGCCAAGCAGAATGTGACTTCTGTTCTTTTTCCAGGAGGATTACAAAGTTAGGAACTGGCCTCCTCATGGCACAGGGGTTCTTATCCAGTTTCCACCATGTCCGTCCTTAGAGAACCACTCCTCCCATCTGTGATTCTCTTTTTTTCTGCATCCTTTCTAGGGTATTATTTTTCTGGGCTCTTTTGGTTGTGGAAATTAGATGGAGCGTCATGATACGGGCTATTGAAAATAGCAATCGCTGATAACCTTGTAATTATAACTCAGGATCAGTTTAAGTGGAACTCTTATCTAGAACATTTTCAATGGGAACCCAGGCATTATGTTTATCAGAAGGAACATGTTAGGTAACTACAGAGCAGTACTGGGTCTGTGTGCTTTGGGGTGTCGTTTTTTGCTTATCTGATAGGCAGACTTTGACAAAGCCCAGGGTTGGAGGGAAAGTGGGAAACAGACATTCTCAATCTCAAACTCTATTGAAAAGATTGCAAGTTGGCACCTTTCCGGGGAGCAGTCTGGCAATACTGAAGTATCAAGATGGAAAAGACCCAGAGATTCCCCTTCTAAGACTTCATTCTTCTGTAGTAATTGGACGCATGCGTGGATGTATTATGCACAAACACATTCAGAACTTAGCCACTGCAATATCACGTGTAGTAGAAAAAAAATTGGAAAGGGCCTAAATGATCACCAAATTTAACCAAACCTCGTTGAACTAAGGTTAACGTTGTCGTGACCCTGCCACATGATAGAAAGAAAAAAGAACTATGTATGCTTCTTTCAGATTCTGCAGTTGTATATTAAGAAGCAGTTTAACGGGGTGCCTAGGTGGCTCAGTGGGTTAAAGCCTCTGCGTTCAGCTCAGGTCATAATCCCAGGGTCCTGGGATCGAGCCCCACATTGGACTCTCTGCTAGGCAGAGAGCCTACTTCCCTTCCTCTCTCTCTGCCTGCTTTTCTGCCTACTTGTGATCTCTCCGTCTGTCAAATATATAAATAAAGTCTTAAAAAAAAAAGGGGACCCTGGGTGGCTCAGTGGGTTAAGCCTCTGCCTTCGGCTCAGGTCATGATCTCAGGGTCTTGGGATCGAGCCCCGCATCAGGCTCTCTGCTCAGTGGGGAGCCTACTTCTCCCTCTCTCTCTCTCTCTACCTGCCTCTCTGCCTACTTGTGATCTTTGTCTATCAAATAAATAAATAAAATCTTTAAAAAAAATAAGCAGTTTAAGATGGAGTGGTTTTAGTTGTTACATGTGAGCAGAACTGGTGGTTAAGAAGTTTATAGTCTGCCTGGAAGACAAGGCTCGAGCCCATGACACATGTTCCTGTATCTGGCTTAGCTTGTAAACCAAGTGCTGAATTGCATGGGGTGGACTGATTCATTTATTCAACAAATATCTGAGCGCTTACTATATGCTAGGCATTTCTATGTAAGGTTAAAATCAGTAGCAAGATTTAGGTATGCACACTGCACACAGATAATTTGTTCAAAAGCAATTAGCACACAACATAATAGAGGCAAGAGGCACTGTAGTCTGGTCAGGGTGCCTGGGTGGCTCAGTTGGTTATGCATCTGACTTCAGCCCAAATCCTGATCTCAGGGTCCTGGGATCGAGCCCCTGGACCAATCAGCAGGGAGTCTCCTTGTCCCTCTGGCCCTCCCCACCCCGCTCATGCTTGCACATGCTCTCTCTCACTCAAATAAATGAAGTCTTAAAAAAAAAAAAAAAAGAACAGCCTGTGTCTGTTTTGTTTACTCATGAATCTTGCACATAGGATAGGATCTGTCTGACAGCAACCATTCGGTCATAGCTGTGAACTGAGTGACACACACAGAAGTAGTCCATGCCCTCTGGGAGCTTACAAACTAGTGGTAAAACCGGCTTTCCCATCATGTAGGATGTTTCTCTCTGTGTCTCTGTCACCCTTGCCTGAACACAAGCTGGGGTTTCCTTGATGAATATTAGGTCAGGTAAAGCGGGATTGCGTCCTGCAGGACTTCTCATTCTGATTCTTCAAGAAGGGTGCTGGATATAGCCTGTTGCATTTACTGAAGTCCTTTGCTCATTAATGTGTATGGGACTGGCATCTTTGGGAATGGTTGATTTGGCTATACAAAGTCCTGTGGAAATCTGGACAAGGAAGACTCCGGGAGTATAGGAAACCTTACTCTTGTACTGACTGGTCTATCTCTGGCACTAAAACCAATGCTTAATACTGCATAATAAATTTTTGGTGGGGGAGGAGAGCACACCAGATCCAAAGATCAGAGTATCTCAGTAAGGTAGTTTTGCCCTAGACTTTATATGTATATATGCACAAATATATACGTACATATGTATATCCACTCGTACATGTGCAACTAAATGAATGAATGAATGCGAGAAAGGATTCAGAGTGAAGGAGATAGTACTTGATTCACCTGTGGAGAAGGGGACCATGTCACAGAGGTTGGTGTGAGCAGACCATGTTTGTGGAAGGTAGTGGAAATTGGTCGAATTGATTGATTCCAATCAATTGATTCCAGTTTCCAATTCGAATTGGAAATTGCACCAATCCTAGAGTTTTGTGGTTTTATAGTAGGAAATAGTAAGGCAGATGCTGACCGGTTACTCTAGGATCTGAGTAAAAGAGGCTTTCAGCCTACAGCGTGTGCAGAACACTTTGGACTATCAGACAGAGGGAACTGGGGTAGATTTTTGACAGAAGAGGGACAGCTTGGAAGTGGTGCTGAAAGAAGGTTTGACATCTGTGTGCAAGGTGGATGGCAGTTCCCCCAGCTGGCTCAGAGGCACTTGCCAACCCAGGAGTGAGAAATTAGAGTCCTCGCAAGGAAAATAGGGCATGGGGTGGATGCTTGAAAGAAGAATCAGTAAAGCCTGGTGAGTGTGAAGGGTTAAAGCTGAACCCCAAGTTCACCGAAGGCAAGAATAGAAGGACACCCACACAGTGCCTTGTGGTCTCGTGGATGGAGTCCAGGACAAACTCTGGATATTTTGCCTCTTCTCTGTATTTGGGAAATCTTCTACCGACCTAGGGTTTCTAACCCAAATCAGTGAGAGCTTGAAATGTTCACAGTTGGTGGAGTTCAATCACTGATTTGGGTTCTCTTTGGAGAACCGGGAGAGACAGCATTGTATGGTGGGGAAGAGCCTGGGCTTTGGTGTCAGAAAGAAATGGGTCCTGATTTTGCCTTGGCTGAGTTTCTTACACTGCCTGAGCCGCAGTTGAGGCTAGGAAGGACAGTCTTGTCCTTGTCTATCGAATATGGATAGTAATAGCATCTCCTTTAGGGAGCTGGTAGGAGTCTATAAGATACTGTGTGCACGGCGCTTAACAAAGTACTATATGCGGAGTGAACAGTTACGTTCGCCAATGCTTATTATTCCTGAACTGGGAGAATAATCCCTGTCCTATGTGTTTGCATGTGTGTGTCTACTTCTTTTTCCTTTTTCTTTTTCTTTTTTTCCCCCCCTAACTAAAGAAACACCAGTGAATCTGTTAGCACAGCCTGTAGGCTGGCACAGGGTTGATGGGGAGGCAGACGCCAGACCGGCACTTGGGGGGAACCGTGCCCTTGGGGGCTGTGGCATGCCATTCTTTGCAAAACTTGGAACCAGCCCCAGTGTTGCTGAGCAGACTGAGGAAGCTGGCAGAAGATAACAGAGGTGTAACAGTGAGGAAGGGAGAATTTCCATGTTCGCGGTCCTAGAGATTTTTTTACTCAGGAGTCCAGCTTTGGCTTGAGCTCCAGGCAGGTCCCTGGTCATGTCATCTGCTGTGAGGATGAACGCCCCACCCCTCTACCCACCCAGGAAGGGCTTGAGTGAGTTCTCATGAGAGTTCTCTGGGTTTCTTCCCAGACCACAGATTGTCTGTGTATTATTTTTAATGAACTCAGCATTTCTCCAAGGCTGGGTTAGTGGCACGCGTTAAAAAGTGTCTTCCTGGGAGAGCTGACATTTCCACACCGTGAAGAAATAGTTCTGTTTTCTACCCCTGCAGCTTGATTTCTGTACCCCCCTGCTTGCAAGGGGCAGCGTTGGGATTCAACTAAATCTTTATGTTCTAGTTCCTGTCCAATCAAAAGGGAAAAGAAGTTTGCAGGTCAGAGCTACTGTTAACCTTTTTCTGTTTCCTCTGCTTTTTTTCTACTTACTGTCACCATGTCGATTCTGGTACCAAGATAAGGACTACTCTAATCTGGGGGAATAGAAGGTATTTTGATGATGTGTGACATTGATTTGGTGACTTACCTGGGGTCATCAATGTACTCGAGGGCACGGATTCTTGTACTTGGCTGCCTGGTAGCATCTCCTGGCTTTCAGAAATCCAGATGCCAGGACCCAGCCCGAATGAATTAAATCACCATCTTTCAGGGTGAGACTAGAAATCAGTATTTTTGAAAATTCCTCATGTGTTTCCAAAGTGTAACTAAGAACCAACGCTTGAGAATAGCGGCTCTTAACCAGGGGCAATTTGCCTCTTCCAAGTCCTCCCCCACTCCCCCCAGGGAATGTTTGGCAATATCTGAAGATATTTTGGGTTGTCACAACTAGGGGAAGGGTATGTTACTGGTATCTAGTGGGTAGATCTAGTGGGTGAGTATATTACAATGCATGGGACAGTTCCACTGTAATGAATTATAATTGTCGGACACAAAATGTCAGGGGTACTGAGGTTGAGAAGCAATGCTCCGGAATCATCAGATTTAAAATATAGGATATGCCAGAGCAATTTATATGCCCATGGTGAGGAAATCAAAACACGTAGAAGTTTACATTTTTGGCCTCCCAGCAAGATGAGGGAAGGGATATGGCTTCGTGAATGCCTTTCCCTCTTGAGTTTCTTCCGCGCCTGCTGTCATGGTGGTCAGATGATGTGGTCTGATGATGAGGTCCTGGCCTGTGTTTGTAGCTGGTGCACCTCCTGGTTCTGATTTTTGGGGCAGGATCTCTTCCTGTGGTTCCACAAATTGATTGTTCTGGAATGGCTTGGAAGAAGACCAAGGTTAGGAAAATTAAACCCATAAAAATTAGCCAAAATAAATGATTTTAAAATAAGCTTGTGAGTTGCTTGTTTTTTTGTTTGTTTGTTTTTTAATATGAAGCTTTCTAAAGTGAGGGAGTAAACCATTTGAAAGTGGTTATGCATGGGCTATAAAAAAAAAATCTGATTTTATGTGCTGTTAAGAGTTCTTCGGGTTTTTCTTTCCTTCCCCATTGGAAAAGAGGAGGCTAGGAAAGGCATTTTTTGACATTAGCACAGTACTGTTTTCTTTGATTTTGAGACATTTTGGAATACTTTTATAACAGGTTAACTTTAACCTGTGTTTATTATATTGAATTATAAATCTTATGAACTCTGACTTACTCTGGACACATCCAAGTTTCCAGAGTATGACATGTTAAAAGATCTTTGCCATAAATAAGTTGTTTGTATGTTTTATACATTTGGGAAGTTTAAAGTGTTTAGTTGAGGGGAGCCTGGGTGGCTCAGTTGGTTGAGCCTTTGGCTCAGGTCATGATCCCAGGGTCCTGGGATGGAGCCCCGCATCAGGCTCTCTGCTCAGTGGAGAGCCTGCTTCTTCTTCTCCCTCTGCTATGCCTTTTGCTTGTGCTCTCTCTCTCTGTGTGAAAGAAATAAGTAAAGTATTAAAAAAAAAATAAAGTGTTCAGCTGAGGCACTGAATTTTAATACTGAGTATGCATATAACATATTACATATACTCAAAACTGTGTTTCCAAAAACTGATGAAAGTGAATATTTAGGGCTCTTGAAGTTGCTCTAAATTCATTGATCATATTATGCAGGTGGTTGATTGAGGATTTTTAAAAATTTGTTCCTTTAAAGAGATTTCAAGTGGTACCTTTAATGTTCCATCAACTGCATCAAGCTTTTGTTCTAGAATTCAATTCGTGTGTATGAATCTGGGATCATAATCCTTTTTCAGTTTTCTCCTGAGTTGTTTTTTTCCTATTGCATAAAGTGTGACTCCAATGTAACGTAGTTTATTCACTCAGTAAACATTTCACACCCTACTATGTGCATTTTGCCTTAATTAGTATAATAGCCATAAAACTTGTTCAGCCTAGTGTAGTGTAACCTGAGGGCACTACGCCAATACTCTTATGTGCTGTGTTCCTTTTACACCTACTGGTTAAAATGTTTTAAATTAAGGCTAGAACAGTAACAGTTCATGTGATATTTGGCGAGAATATTCCAAATGTCGGGATTGGGATAAAATATCCTCTTTCTTCGTGGAGTTTTAGCAATGACTCCCTCACCCAAGCCTGGTTTTTGTAGCTGTGATTTTCACTTAATTTATAATTGCATTTTTGGAAGTTCTCTTTGAATATGTAAACATTCAAGCCTTTCCTCTGCCTTTGAAGTTTTGTTGTATGAAGTATGTAGGAAACTAAGCCATGCTTATGGTATAGAGGTTTTTTTTTTTCCCCTAAAATTCAAGTGTCATGGGGCCCCTGGGTGGCCCATTCAGTAGGCTTCTTCCTTTGGCTCAGGTCATGATCCCAGGGTCCTGGAATCGAGTCCTGCATCGGGCTCCCTGCTCAGTGGGAGGCCTGCTTCTCCGTCTCCTCCTCCCCTTGCTTGTATTGCCTCTCTCTCTCTCTCTCTCTCTTTCTGTCAAATAAGTAAATAAAATCTCTTTTAAAAATAAATAAAAATAAAAATTCAACTGTCATGAGAACCGGTTAAAGTTTGCTTCATAGCAGGTGTACTTAATAATAGTTGATAAAATATTCTTCTACCTGCAGGTCTGAGTGAGTGACCATATGTGGGGTGTGTGTGTGTTTGTCTCTGTTGGGGGGAGAATGTTATTCTCTGGAATTGGGGTCAGAATAGGAAAATGAGAATCACTTCAGTGCTTAAGGACCAAGTAGATCCAGCCCAAATCTTGAAGTACAAATAGTCTGGGGGCATTTTGGTTTCTTAGAAACTAGTGTTATTGTGCGTTATATGTATATAGGTATACCTTTTATTTCAGTATGTTTTTCTCTACCTTTATCATATTGAAGACCAACTAGGTCGATTGGTAGCCCCTATCTAGATATTTCCTAGAACAAGGACCTGTTTGTCCATGTATGTAAAAAGAACTGATATGGCTTAGGGAATAAAGGATGCAAAGGGTGGGGTGAGAGTTTGTAGTTGAAAATGTTTGATAGGCATGGAAGCAAGAGCAGACAACTTTTGTGTATCTTGAAGGCATGTAACCAGAGAGCCAGTGGATCGAACTGTGGGAAAACAGATTCTAGCACATTTCAAAAGTGTCCAAAGAGTTCATGCACCATGGGCTGGTGAAGGGTAGATAGGGGTGGATGGAGTAAAGAAGTCTAGGAATTCCCTTCCAGTGGGGGGTCATCAGGAAGACCATGAATGGGACAGGACACAGGAATTTGAGAAGTGGACCCGGAATGAGCATGTGATCAGATGCTCTTTAAAGTCCTTTCCAGTCTAGCCGTTCTGCAATTTTTAGGACCTATTGCATCCCCCAAAAAGTGAAGAGTGAAGACACCAGCCTTTGAAGGGGCCTTTCAGATTCAAGAGTTCAGGCTGCATAATGGTTTTTTGTCTCTGGCTTCTAGAAGCCCTCCTACAATTATACCCCTTCCTCTTCAACATCAGCTGCTTTCTTCATTTGGGAACACCCTCATCAGCATCAGAACACGCCTTTTTATCCACTGCCTTGAAAGGCAAATGACAAGCAAAATTCCTCACCCCAGAGTAGCCTCCTGGCTCCTGCCCTGCTTTTCCAGTGTAGCGAAAACCCCAAAAGAGTTGTGTCTGCATACAGTGTCCCCTTCTCGGTGCCCCTTCTCACCCTGCCACTCTCCAAAACCAGAGACCTCCTTTTAAATAAATCCCATAGCCGCTTTTCCATCCTCAGAGCCTCTGCCATATTCAGCATCGCCCATCCCTACCACTTCTTAAAATGCCTTCTTGACTTGGCTTCCTCTTTTCCACCTACATCAGTAATCTCCCCTGCGGACGTTCTCTACATTCTGAGGGGACCTAGCTCCATCCTTGACTCCTCTCCACACTCTGGGCAATGATTCTTAACCTGGCTTGGTCTGTAAAAAATGCAGGGATGGGTAGGCCCTCTTTAATTAATCTAGAATCCCCAGGGAAGACCATGAACATCCGTTGTTAAAATGTTGTTTCGTTTGGTTTTGTTACCTGACTCTAGTAGTGGGTGGCCAGGATTGAGAGTCCAGATGATTTTATCTAGTTCCCGTGGAATCAATACTGAATACCAGCTAATGACTCCCAATTAATCTATGGAATCCATCTTTCCTAGATGCCACCCTCATTTATGTTGTTGTCTGTTTTACACTTCCTCTAGGGATGGGCACCTTCATTTGCCCCACTCCCGCTAGCCCCCCACACCTGCGTCTCCCCTGTATTTGCCCCTCTCAGTCGGCACATGGGATACACAGCTCTTAATCCCAAAGCCTAGGTGAACTCTTGAGTCCCTCTCCTCCTCCCCTCGGTGCTACACAGCAAATCCAATAGCAAGTCCTGTCCATTTTCCTTGATGACCTACTCTCCTGGTTATCTTCTTGCTTCTTTCTCAGTTCCCTTTCATCTCCTTTGCAGCCCCCATCCCTCTTGTTTGTCCCTTCAAATGTTGGCCTTGGTCTGACTTTTCTGCTGTTCTTCTGATTCCACTCTCTTCCTACCCATTCCTTAGTCTCCAGATTCCCTCCCTGGCAGTGACATCCAAATTTATATTTCAAGCCCAATCTCTTGTCCAGGTTCTAGACCTGCATGTACAGCTGCTGTCCCACAGGCAACTCAATTTTACTGTGTCGTGAGGTGAACTTACGCTCTCTTCCAGTCTCCTCCCAGTGAATCATGCAATTGACTATCCCGAAATCTACAAGGCATCTCCCTCTACCTTGTCCCTGTGCCCCATCCCATGCCACTGTGATCAGTATTGCCAATATGAAATAGCTGTAGAATCTGCACACTGCTTGTCACTGTCTACTGCCACCCACCAAGATCAAGCCACCTCCATCACCTCTTATCCGGATTACTTTAAGGATGGATAGGATGTCCCCCCAATCCCACCCCCACAGCAATCTGGCCTCCTGTGCTATCATTGGTCTTTATCAAATGCCTATCTGATGGTGTCATCCCCTGCCTAAGATACTGTACTGGAGTTCTAATTAAGTCTTAACTTTTAAACAGCCCTTGGAGGCAGGATCCTAATAACCTGTTCTCAGTGGGCTGGACCTGTTGGAATTTCTTGGAAGTGTCTGCCTCCCTCCTTCCACACCCCCAATGCCTTCACCCGAATACATGCACATGACCACCTCTGGCCCCTTGTTTATCATGAATCTTCAGGACTACCACAAGGCACAGTAAGACCTTAATAAACATTTGTTGACTAAATGTGGGAGGGCAGGAGCTCTGAATGGTAATCGTCACCATGTTCCGATTATGATTTACCTTGCCTTACAAACTGAAGGGTTTCCAGAGTTGAAAATTTCTGTTTTGTTGAATTGTCCTGCATATGGGTTTCCCTCAGCTCTGTAGTTTCCAGGGGATTATTTAAAAAAAAAAAAAAAAAAAAAGAACTAAGAAAAGTATGTGGCGTCTGCTAGCAAATCATTTGCCGGCTGTGCTCTTTGAATGGCGGTGGAGGGCTGAGCTTGGGAGGCTGGCCAAACAGTGCAGAGGAAGCAAACCACCCTCATGACCCAGGAAGGCGAGGGGGTGGGGGGTAGATTGGTAGTGGCGTGAGCCTCTGCAGTGAATTTTTTCACCGTGGGCATGCGTAAGCCAGGATCCAAGTGCCCCGAGAAGTGCTGGGACTTGTCGCAACTGTTGATTGCATTTTCAAACCTGTTTGGGAAGGAGTCTGGAACACCATGGCAGCGTGCTTGTGTCTTATCTGCAGCTGATCTGATTGAAAAGGAACAGACAGGAACTTAATCGTGTTTAACCTGTAGGCATATACTGGGGAATATCATGAATCTAAAGGAGAATGGGGAAGGGTTTTTTTTCCCTTTGGAAGATTTGGGTCTGTTTCAGACATCCCCCGCAGGGCTGGGAGCTTCTGGGTGAGGTTTCCAAAGCTCTGTCGTCTTCAAACTCCTATCTGTAACCTCTTCATGACGAGGCTTAGAAGGGCCAACAGTCAGTGCTGAGTCAGAGGGATAACAAGAAGGGAATGACACACTTCCTGCCCTGAGTTCTTGGGAGTTTTTATGGTTTGTTTTTCTGTTTGGCTTTGAAGATTCCCTGAAAAGACAGAAGCTTGCCCTGGCCCATCTTTGGATCAGCCGCCTCTATTTATTTTTTGATCGCCTAGGATACCTAACCTGCTATGCCTTCTTGTTACTCAAAGGTTTTTAAAATCTTTTTTTTTTTTAAGATTTTATTTATTTATTTGTCAGAGAGAGAGAGCGAGAGAGCGAGCACAGGCAGAGGGAGAAGCAGGCTCCCTGCCGAGCAGGGAGCCAGATGTGGGACTCGATCCCAGGACGCTAGGATCATGACCTGAGCCGAAGGCAGCCGCTTAACCAACTGAGCCACCCAGGCGTCCCTAAAATCTTTTTTTTTGTTGTTTATTACGAAAGTATCACATGCTTGTCTAGTTTATTTATCAACTATCATTTAACTGAAAGAATGAAAAATGGGGGGGGGTACTCCTTAATTTCACCACCCAGGAAAAAACTTTGGAGAATATCACTCCAGGCTTTTTATGTACACCTCTAGTTTTTCTCTACAAAAATTATACAATACTTAATAAAATTTCTTTTATCTGTTGCTTTGTAGGCTTTGCGAAGAGTTCTCTTGTTATTAATTACTTGGCATGATCAGTTTGAAAGACTTTATTATGTGCCATGATATGGACGTGCTGTAATTCACTTAGCCCATCCCCCAGGCGGATACTCAGGCTGCTTTCAGTCTCGGGCATGATTATAAAAACACCACACAACTCCCTTGGACTACAGCTGCCCACACTTGTCCCTGTTTCATTGGATGTATTCCTGGAAGTGGTTCAAAGGACATGTGGAGTTTTCAGGTTTTGATCTTTCCTGCCACTCTGCCTTCCAGACATTGGTCCTGTTTCACATTCTCACCATATAAACCTCTTACCATGTCCCATATGGCACTATCTGTTCTGGCCTTTGCCTGACTCCCATCTGCTTCTCACAACCTTCTTCCCTGTGTTTGCAGCATGCAGCCCCACCGGCCCCCTTTCCGCTCCTTTCCCTGCAACATGCTGAGCTTGTCCTGTCTTGGGCTGGTGCACCTGTTCCTCCCGCCGCCTGGCCTGCTTTTCTTCTGGCTCTTGGCACACTCCTATGCCACCTCTGCCAGAGTGGGCTCCGTCACCACTCCCTGTTCATTTCCAGTCTGGCACCTCTCACCATCTGTCCTTCAATTATTTATGTGTTTTGTTGGGTGCCGTCTCTTTCCCCCATCGAATGTCAATTTCATGGCTCAGGCAACCTCATGTATTTTCCTTCACGCTCTGTTCCCGGCGTCTAAGTCAGTACCGAGCATGCAGTAGGTACTGGATAAATACAGGTGGAAGCTGTCCAATGAATGGAGCAACCTCCCTGTCATCTGCTAAGGGACAGTGGAGTACAGAGGAGGAAATGGGGATAGCAGTGGCTGTCCCGTGGAGCAAAATGTGCTCAATGCTAGGCAAAAGCTTCCAAGCAGCATAGGGAGACAGGAGTGGGGGCTGGTCTCTGGCTACCAGCATCCTGCCGGCCTTGTGTGAGCTGAGCCTCGGGACACTGGCTGTGGTCTGTGACTGAGAATTGTGAAAAGGACATGAGAGGCTGGGGAGTGCAGGTGAGGGGAGGTCCAGAGGGAGGACAGTGGGAAGCTGGCTGTGGCCAGGACTGGGGGACAACCCGAGTCCTGTGCAGAGGATGGCATGTGAATGAGGATGTGGAAGCCTGTTTTAAACTCAGTTCTAGGCACAGATGGTGGTATTAGGTGACAGAGTCACACTTTGGGACAATGTCCTGGGAGAGCAGCTAAGTGGAAGGAGCCATTCCGGCCCAAGGATGCGGCCTGGCTGGAGGTTGGTGATGAGGGAGGCAGAAGGGGCATTTCAGAGGTGGGGAAACAGGAGGGTTTGGGGGCGGGTAGTGGGAGCGAGGGTCCACAGTGACACTGAGGTTTCCAGTCTGCATGACTAATGGGTGGTAAGATATGGGGCCCTAGAGAAGCCTCCCTGCAAATGGTCAAACCTGATAGGTGTTTTTCCTGAAGAGAAAAATCTGAGAACCTTTACTCAAGATATGCTGTAGTTTCTGATGATTCTCTAAACAGACAAGTTTCAGAAAGTTATGTTTTGGGGTTTTTTGTTTTGTTTTGCTTTGTTCTTTTACTTTAGGTTTGAAAATAACCATAATGACAGGGACGTCTGGGTGGCTCAGTCAGTTAAGCGTCTGCCTCTGGCTCAGGTCATGATCTCAGGGTCCTAGTTTTGAGCCCTGCGTTGGGCTCCCTGGTCAACAAGGAGCCTGTTTCTCCCTCTGCCTCTGCTTCTCCCCCTCCCTGTGCTTCTCTCTCTCTCTGACAAATAAATAAATAAAATCTTAAAAAAACCAAAACCCTGCATATTGACAAAGCTCTCTATCCTCTAAAGAAGGAAGGACCAGTAGAACTGCTTGCTGGCATTCCCTGGAAAGTTGTCTTTTCAAGAAACCACATAGTGCCACCTCTAAAGCAAAGGGTTTCACAGAATCCAAATGAGAAGGAGAACAGCGGAAGCACAGCAGGCAGGCGGTGAGACTTGGTGAATGAACGACCATCCAGGCCAGGAGAGGAATCCACGGTGACCACGGACAGGGTGGTAGTGGAAGCCAGAGAGGTTAAAACACAGAAAAGAATAATAGGGTTTGGCAGGGGAGGGATGCAGGGGAATTCAGCTTGGGAAATATCATATGTTGTATATTAACTAGAAATTCTAGAAATTTATACAGAAATTGACTGTGCAATTGCAGAGTTTTTCTTGGCAAATGGAAAGTTTAATTAGTTTAGTGTTCCCTCGCTCGGGCTCACACTCAGTTTCACAGGGAGGTTTGCAATGGAAGAATGCTAGAAAGTGTCAGGATTCCATTTATATTCAGTTCAGCAGAAAGTGAACCACATTTCGAGTGCTAGCATATTTATTAGAGCAGATGCTCGGTGGTTTTTTGTTTTTTTGCCTTGTAAATGCTGATCTAGTGTTTTCATTGGTGGTGCGGGTGTGAAGAGAGCTTGGAGCCTGCGGGTGTGAAGAGAGCTTGGAGCCTGTGTCTGAGGAAGACGGACATAAATGCTCCTGGAGTCCTAGGATCTGGTCGTCACTGCAGCTGCACGGTTTCACCAGCTAGTGGTGTGATTTGGGGCACACTTTGGGCTTCCTTGGGCTGCTTCATTTTCCTTGCTTGTGCAACAAGGTTGGATATTCGAGGTCCTGCCAGCACTGAGGTTATGTGAGTTTTAAGAAGGAAAGGGTAAAGATGGTCCTGTCTGGTGGGGGGAGGGGCTCTGAGTAGCACTGTATAATATTTATGCTTGAAACATAGAAACACATACGATATGATAGAAGGGTCTGCCACCCCATGTTATTAATTTGTGCAGCCCGTTTTCGGGGGGAGGCTGAGAACAGCAGCAGCCAAGGGAACAGATCTGAGAAGTCACGCCCCTGCCACCGCCCCAAGTCCTGTCTCTGATGCCAGCGCTGGCCCGCCCTCCACCCACCCTGGGCTCCAACTCACACTGTCTCACCCACTGCTCTCCTGGCTTTGAAAGGTGGGTTGCCAGGTGTTCCTTTTATTTTTTAGACGCTTGAGCTGTTTGTGCTTTCTGTCTGGTCAACCAAGGACACTGGTGAATATGATATGAAGAGAGTAAAGCCAACAGGTTCAGGGCAAGCCAGACCTGGGTTCCTAGGCTCGCGTTTCCACTGAACAGGTACCTTACGTATGTGGAGGTGACACTTATCACCTATAACCTGGGAATCACGGCGCCCACCTCCTGGGTTTTCAGTGAGGACTGAATGAATGTGAGGAGAGCATCATGCATGTTTCCTTGGATCGAGAGGGTGCCTGACACCAGTGGGATTTTCCCACCCGGGTCTGGGCATGAACCACGTGCTTCTCTGCCAGCACCGAGCCTCCCTGGTGAGAGAGGATGGGTCTGACCACCTGCTGTCTCTGTGGCAGCATCTGTGAGATCTTCTGGAGCACCTGGCCAAACTCAGGTACTGATTCTTCTGGAATGATTCCCAGTCAGCCCACTTTATTCCCTGCTCCGCCCATGACTTCTTCGTCCTTGAAGAAGAGCGGAGGGACACAGAGAAGCAAGTCCAGTTGAGGAGGAGGCTGTGGTGGGGGCCATGGTTTTTGGGAGGCCACTGAAAGAGTTGAGGTGGCTGGAGGAAGCAGAGGAGAGGAGGTCTGGAGAGTCCTAAAGGGGAAGGGGATCATCCCTCTTCTTGGTGGCCAGGGCAGCATACCCTAGGGACTAGGGAGCATCTTGGAAATGCCAGAGCGGGAAGGTCAAGGTGTTTTGTAGCCATCTCCAGTTCTGTCTCTAAGGCTATAAAATCAGATAAAGTACACAGATGCAGGTATCTTTCTCACACAGGCACAAATTTCATGATTGTTGTGGGGATTTTGTTGAATGTGCAGCCGATAAGGATGTGGGTAGCTTTCAGGAAGTATTTTTCTTGAGGTATGTGATACACAGTCGATGAAACTAGGCCAGAGAGAGTGTGCGCCCAGGAGGTAGTTCTGGGAGGGCAGGGCTTGCAACGTCCTGTTGGCTCTGCCAGTGTTTGTGGAAACTGGGATGGCCACCCACTTGCCCTGGGTGTGGGGACCGTGAGATGATACTAGTGACAGTGCCTCGATAACCTGGAGCACATGCACACGGATGAGAAGACTCTGGTGTTCCAGAGTCGTGGGGTTGCCACTGGATGGTGAAGAAATACTGTAGAAGACGTCTTCTAATCATTAGCAGTGCCAGAAGTGGGTGATTGGGGGGTTGGGGTGCTGAGCTGTGCTCCCCAGAAAAGATAGCCAGCTGCATTCCTGCATGCCATAGCAAAGTTAAACCTGGACCAGTGCCAGATCGACAGTAATGCTCATTGCTCCTTGAGCCCGCCATGTGCATCAGGCAAGGTGTAATTTGCTTCCCGTTGTCCTCTTCGCATCCTGACAGCAATTCTATGAGGCCGATGATGATGCTATTCGCATTTGTCTAGAGAATAAAATTGCTCAGAGAGGTGACATAATTTGCAATTTTATAAAACCAGGAAGTGGTGTCGCTGGAATGTGAACCAGGACAGACTCCAGAGTATTTGTCCTTTGCTTTCCACTTGGTATCTTTTTTTTTGCCACGTACTTGGTAGCCTTAGGACAGTATCATTGCTACAGAGAATAAAAATAAAGTCAAGAAACTTATTGTACAGTTCGGGATAAGACAGATAGGCCAGTAAAGGTCATTTATGGACAGCTGTGATAGGTACCCAGAAAATCTTCCCAGGGAAATTCAAGGGAGGTGCCAGGGGGGCTAAAGGAAGAAGGTGAGATCTTACATAGCTGGTTGGGACACTCAAGGTCTTCATAGAGGCGGTGCCTGTGGAAGTGGGCCTTGCGGGACTGGTAGAAGCTTGCCCGGTGGGGATGGATAAGGGAACAGTTTGTGGGTGGCAATGACTGCCAAATGCTCAGGCAAATCAACAAGCTTCTGAAGAGATTATTGGATCATATATGTGCAAAGATCCTTCTGTAAGGACCTGTGTGTATTGTGTATGCCTGGGTACAGTCACATTCTTTATAAAGACCTTACACTCTTTTCACAAGTGAAAGGCTAATGGTTTTCAGTCACAACATTGTCCAAACTCTGTTCTCTGCTTCTCCTGAGAACAAGAATACCTCTGAGCAGTAGTTACTATTAATAGACATTCATGTTTATACTGGCCAGGTAGGAATGAAGAGCTTTTTTGATTCCCCCCCCGCCCCCAGGCAGCATCTATGATTGGAGCTGCTCCTCTTTTTTTTTTTTTTTTAAGTATTGGCTCCTCTTTTCTAACATGTTGAAACGTTAAGACTTCCTGTTTCTGCTTGATTTTGAAAATATCTCCTGTTCGCCAATCACAGGTAATCCCTGTGTTTCTGTGGAGCCTGCACTTACGGGCGGCAAGTGCGGGCTCTCCCCATTGTGGAAATGGGGACCTCTCCGGATTCACAATTAAAGGCTACCTAATGCATTCCACTACAGGTGACGAAACCCAGCTCCCAGAATAACAAGCAAGACAACTTTTAAAGTGACTCTTGTTGACCGGTGTCTTCTGTGTGCTCGCGAAGCGTACGGTGGATTTTTATTTTTTTTTAAGGATGGTATAAATTCTTGGGAGTTATTCTCGGGGAAGACTGACTTCTTCTTGAAGGTGACACAGTTACCATAGAATCGGTATCAACAAAGTGGCCGTGTCCATTCCTCCTGGCTGTGTGACAACCAAGACAACCCGAAGCTGCCCTCCTGACTGAGGACAGGGGAAAAATGCTGAAACTCGGTGAGTTCGAATGGCCCTCAGACTCACGTCCCAATGACTCAGTGACACGGTGTTGCTGTCTGCAAGGGAGTAACATTTGGTCACGGCTTTAAAGTGGTTGTGTCAAACAAATCACCCCTTTTCTTTTTCTGTGACTGGGTGTGGGAACCTGGCATTAAGCTGAGGGAGGTAGAATAGTGTGGGTGGAAAAAATGGCATCTGAAATTTGCATGTCGATTGTTCTTCTGTAAACAAGTGAAGGCTCAAAATGCTTTAGAAATGGGACTCTGATAAGGTTGGAGAGCTATTTCACTTAAAGTTTCTCCTTTTTACATTTCCCATATTTTTGTTAACTGTGAGATGTCTCTGGGTCCTGGCACGTCCAGCAGTGACCTGCGAACACGGGGACATTTTATTTTTCGTCTCCTGTTGTGTAGATGTTGGTCAGAATAGAATACTGTTCTCCCTAACAGCCAATAAACAGTTTCACTCAACAGGGCTTTGTACTTTTAAAACATGTCTTGGGCTTGTTTTCAGCCATAGTTAAAGCTTCTACAAGTAGACTCGGTTTGATTTTTGAGGTAAATTGGAAAACTTCTTGAGCATGGAAATAAAGCAATTTAAATAGCCCTTAAAGTTATGTAAGGATTCTGCACACTTGTTCAACTCTATGCCGGATATTTGTTGAAGTTCCTCTAAAATTTGCGCAAAAGACTTTCTGGAGCTTTGGCTGAATATGAGGAGGGGGTTAGGAACTGGAAGACATAGCTAAGCATCAGTATATCTAGTTTCTTAGCCCATTAATTGAACCTTGGCAGCCAATGCAATTTCCTAGAGCCATGACTTCTTCTTCTTCTTTTTCTTTTATGGAAAGTGGTCACCTGCACATCATTTATGGTAAATGTACATTTGTTCACCAGATGCCCAGAGCTGTGCGTGTGATTCTCTCTCTGCTTTCTTTACATATGTGTCCATGCACCTTCTATCAAATATATGAAAATGGTTATATGCCTGTGACTGTAGCTCACGACATCCGTGCAGTTGGGATCAGAGCCAGGTTTGGTTGGGAAGGTTTCCTGGAAGAAGTGAGTTTGGGTGAAGGGGGAGCAAGAGAGGGAGTTTCAAAAGGAGGTAAGTATTGCACTTTGGCAGAAGGAAGCAGCATACGCAAAGCTTCCAAGGCTGGAGTGCTAAGTCAGATGTATTCAGTGAGTAAGCGTGAACCGTATGAGAACAGATTGTAAATTAGTGGTTGAAAATCACCAGGCTACCCCGGGAGAAGAGGCCAGGGCTGTGTGTGGAGGAGGACGGAAGAGGCTTGTGGGAGCTGCTCTCGGGTGTGTGTTGCTAGTAAATTTCATGCCTGGATACCGGTGGATGCTGACCATGTTGCCATCTAGTGGAGCCGGCAGAAATGCACCTGCTAACCTCTTCGCTTCAGGTTAAATAATGTGGTATCTTAGCGGTAGGGAAGCTCACTTCTATTTTCCTTAGGAATTTTACATAAGGAATTAGAGGAGATGGATGTAACTGTGTGCCCCCCCAAACAATTTTGACTCTAGAAAATAGAACTGAATTCCAATAGAAAGCATTTCTCACAGATGATATTTGGAGGTCGTGTAGTCCATCCTGGTACAGTCGTAGTGGAGGAGAGCCCTCCCACGAGAAGCACCACAGCCCACAGACCTCAGAGCTGGAAGATGCTATAGAGGGCCGTACCCCCACCCATCCCCCCTTGCATCCATCTGTGTCTGCATCCATTCAGCAAAACTTCCTGAGTTCCTGTTACCTGTCAGGCTCTCTTCTGGGTGCTGGGGATACACCAGTGATGAGAGAAGATAGAGAGCCCTATTCATAAGAAAAAAAATAAAGAACTAAAATAAGGAACTCAAGAAATCCCTGCCCTTGGAGCACTGACATTCTAGTGGGAAAGATGGACAATAAACAAAGAAGTAAAAAACAGAATAGGTAGGATTCTGTTAAGTAAGTGCAAGGGAGGGAAAAAAAATTACGTCTAAAATGGGGGATAAGTATCATCGTCCATGTCTGTGGGTGGTGGGGGTGGAGGGAGGATTTGCAACTGTGTGTCCTCACTGAGGAGACTGTAAGATTAGTTTGAGATTGTGATATTAGTCTCTCCTAAAGGTGTGAGGAAGCCAGACAGGTGATGAATATTCTGGAGAGGAGCATTCCCGGCAGAGGGCAAGAAGATACAAAGGCCCTGGGGTGGGAATGGTCTTAGTGCATTCCCAAAACTGCAAGGGGACTGATCAGAGGAAAGACAAGCCAGAGAGATGGGAAGGAGCCAGATCAGCTTGGGCCATGGTGACAGTTAAAACGAATTTGACATTTGACATGAGAGGAAAAGCCATCCAATCTAGTGTAACATCATTTGATAAATGAAACTTAGGACAAAGAAATCAGGTCAGTTGTCTGTGGTTAGTCAGCATCATGGGGCCAGAGTGGGGATGAGAACGTGCTTTCTAACCCATGTTCTTCCTGCCGACCTAGTCTGCCCCGGTGAGGATGCATGACCCCATTGAGGCTCAGGCTTATAAGTGCAGTGGTCCTGAAATAGCCTGGCACTGTGGGGTCTTCCCCAACAGCTGCATGTCAGCACGGTTCATCCTGGTCCTTCCCTCAGGATGACCACGGTACACATAGAAAGGAGGAAACCTCTTCTCTCAAGGACTCCTCTGCCCAATACCGCCTTCCTTCGTTTTAGTATGGAGGTAAATTCTTTGGGTTTTG
This sequence comes from Mellivora capensis, assembly GCA_004024625.1. Lineage (NCBI taxonomy): Eukaryota > Metazoa > Chordata > Mammalia > Carnivora > Mustelidae > Mellivora > Mellivora capensis. Next base: position 16,007 of record PISX010011077.1, on the reverse strand, counting down.
CCCTCAGTTAAACCGCTAAACCTATAGTCTCATGAAGGCTCCCTATGTTCATTGTGCAGTTACTTGGATATAGCGAATGCAAGATTTTTATGGCTTACAGGGGTAGATCACAGTTCTTGTCATGAGAGGTAGTAAGGTGAATAATGCAAGTTATTTAAAATGATTTTGAGGTGTACCTGGGTGGCTCAGTGGGTTAAGGCCTCTGCCTCCGGCTCAGGTCACAATTCTAGGGTCCTGGGATCGAGCCCCGCATTGGGCTCTCTGCTCAGCGGGGAGCCTGCTTCCCTCTCTCTCTCTGCCTACTTGTGATCTTTGTCTGTCAGATAAATAAATAAAAGCTTTTAAAAAATTATAAAAACATAAAAATAAAAATGATTTTGAAAATAGGGGCACTTGGGTGGCTCAGTTAAGTGTCCATGGCTCAGGTCATCATCTGAGGATCATGGGGAGAGGGCGTCCGCTTGGGATTCTCTCTCCTTCTTTCTCCCTCTCTCTCTCTCAAATAAATAAATAAAATCTTTAAAAAAAAATTGAAAATAGGAACACCAGGTGAGGAGAGAGCCTCTTGCTGTCACCAAATGCAGCTATATCTGGACAGTTTTACCCAATGTTCTTCATCTTCTTTCTTTACTGTGAGCCTGTTCAAGTCCCCCCTCTCTTCCACCTTCTTTAGATCTTATGACCATTGTCCTCTGGACATGAGCCAGATCCCCTAATCGCACTTTCTGAGGAAAGTCAGATGAGTGCTCTGTGTACAGGAGAACCTGCATAGTCTCCTCTCCATCACGCACAGCCTGGATCCTGTGGATGGAGTCACAGGGGGCCTGGCACCAGGAAGGTCCCACCCTGTGCAGAAAACTAACTCAGGACTTTCTCTTGCTCCTTTCTTCCCTTTCTTCCAAAGCAAAGCTCCTAGTATAGGTAATGTGAAATGTACATCATCTTACTTGGCACATATATTTGTGTATATGTTACTTTCTCTCTTTTTTCTTTCTTCCTTTTAAAAATTTATTTATTTGACAGAGAGAGCAAGAGCACAAGTAGGCAGAGCAGCAGGCAGAGGGAGAGGGAGAAGCAGGCTCCCTCCTGAGCAGAAAGCCCATTGTGGGGCTCGATCCCAGGACCCTGGAATCATGACCTGAGCCAAAGGCAGCTGTTTAACCAACTGAGCCACCCAGGTGCCCCTTTTTATTTATTTTTTTGCCAACCAAGGTGATTTCATATGTCCATTTGCCTGTGTTTTTGTAAAATGAGCTCTGAAATCCCACTACCTCAGACTATCAGGATCAGCCCCGATTTGTATCCTCAGGAATCCATAGTCCCTTCAGTAACTGAACTCTTTGTTTTTCTCTGGAGCCTGAGGGCGCAATTCCCTGGGATCCTTTCATTTGGGTCTTTAGGTGAGTGGGCACTCCTGGGGGTGCTTTTACTTTTTCCTGCCTTCAAGTCTTGCTGTTTTTGCAAGGGAGGCAGACCCCTTAGTGACAAGGATGTTCCCATCCCAGGTCCCTCAGTAGGTTCCGTCAGGGATGGTGAGGCAGCGCCATACTGGGAGTGGAGGACCCACGTCCTGTCCCTCAGAGCCTCTGCCCTGCCTGTGTCACTGAGGTTGCTTAGCATCCCCCACCCTTGGGTCTCTGTGCTTGGCTATCACTGCCGTCAGACAGGCAAGACTTGACTCTGCAGGAGAGGGGTTTTCCAGGCTGTCTTCTGACTTTGTTAGGCAGCCAGCTTGAGGAGATGGGGGAGCATGTATTCTGGGGAGTCTGTGTATTCTGGGCCTCCTTTACCCGCTGTCCTTTAGGGGCTGGGCAAGTGGTAAAGCCGGCGGCAAGATTAGAAGTCCTCTAGCGTGCTCCTCGTTAGCTGTCCAGAATGGTCTGTCACTTATGGTTCTTATTATGCAAGAAAGAGAAACCCCAGTTTGGATTGGCTCGTACAAAAGAGAATTTTTTATTAGCTTGCATAACTGGAATGAGATTTGGTGTAGCCGCTCAGTGATGTCAGGAACCCATTTTCTTTCTAATCTGCCCTCTGTGGTTGAGTTTCGTCCTCAGCAATGCAATTTCTCTCATGGTGGTTAACTGTCTGCGGCAGTGCTAACTTCACGTGCACAACGCACTGTCCAGCAGGAGAGAGGGAGAGAGAGAGAACTGGCTTCTGGCAGCTCTATCAGAGGAGCGAGTGACCTTTTCCAGAAGCCCCAGCAAATTTCTCATGTCTCCGTGCCCAATCTTAAGCTAGTTTATTGGCTATAGGAGGGAGTGGTGAGTGGCATAGGTTTGGGTTGTCTAAACCAGTCACTAGGGATACCTGGGTGGCTGGTCCATTAACCATCTATCTGCCTTTGGCTCAGATCATGATTCCAGGGTCCTGGGATAGAGTCCTGCATAAGACTCCCTGCTAGGCGAGGAGCCTGCTTCTCCCTCTCCTCTGCCTGCCGCTCCCCCTGTTTGTGCTCTCTCTCTCTCTGACAAATAAATATATACATTCTTAAAAAAAACCACCACAACAACAACCAGTCATTCTATGGCAAGGAAGCTAAGATTACTGTGCCTGAGTTGGAATGGTCAGGGTAAACCTGAGAGGGATGGACTCCGTGTCTCCCTCAAACAGCACACTGCCCCCCAAGCAGGGCGGTTAGGAGGGACATTGAGTGGGCCACCGTTGTCTGCTGAACAGGCTTCCTTTCGCTGTGTTTTTTTCTTTTTTCTTTTCCCCTGTTGCTTCTTATTTGATGACTGGCCACGGTATAATAATACAGTGAATGGAACTCTCCATATTGGATTCCCAGTGCCCCATCCCCCAACCCTATGACAGTGACACAGATGCTGTCAGGGAGAACAAGGACATACCCTCCTTGAACCCCAGCAGCACTGCCGATCAGGAAGGGAAATTCTCAGAGGTCAATAAGGCATCCCCGAAGTATCATAGACCTGGTCTTGTAAGCGCTGAACAATGAGAATAAGAACTAGAGAAAATTAATTATAGACAGCCCTTCCATCTATGATAATTATGTGTCCCCATAAAATACTGAAGTCCAATATAGTTTTTCTTTTAAAACAATGTAATGAGGCCATTTTTTCCTGTAAAGAATACCCTTATGTTTTATAGACATGAGCTTATTTGTCATATCTGGTTATTTTATCTATTTTAACTGATATTACTGGACTCTGGATAATGTAGACTTTGAAACTGCACACGAATAAATAAAACAGGGCAGTCAGTCGTACAGGATGTTATTTTGTGTACTCGAGATGATCCCTCCAGGAGAATGGCCGTCAAGGTCAGGAGAAGGGACAAAGGCAACATACGAGGGCTCCAGGGGGAGAAAAAAGGTACAGTGTACAAAGAAAAATCACTTTTGGGGCACCTGGGTGGCTTAGTCTGCCTTCGGCTCAGGTCATGATCCCAGGATCCTAGGATCAAGTCCCACATCGGGCTCCTTGCTCAGCGGGGTGCCTCTTTCTCCCTCTGCTGCTCCCCCTGCTTGTGCCCTCTCTCTCTCTCTCTGTCAAATAAATAAATAAATCTTAAGGGAAAAAAAAGAGGTAGGTATTTATCTTTGTACATGACCTCCATGAGTGGCGAATGGAATTCCAAACTCCAGAGCCCTGTCCCCAGCCAGCCAGTATTCCTGCCACATCCCCGATGGGACTAGACACACAGAAGGCCAGGCAGGGCCGAGGAGCCTTTTATTATAGGTGGGCTTTGACCCAAACCCTGATGATGACCTCGAGTGAGCCAGACTGCACCCACAGGTATGTCAGAATTCCAGTCCAAGACACTGGGTTAGGCTCCAGAAGGATGCAGGCATCTTTAAAGGCATGATGCTCTGTCACAGGGGGCCGCTTCCACGGCAGAGGTCCTAGAGGTGGAGGTTCTAGTGCCCACTAAGACACTTACATGATGAGCTCTGGACGTGCCGTATCAACTTCCAGGGCCTGATCTCTCATCGATGAGCAAGCTGGAGCTGAGATTGAACAAGAGGACTTGCAAAGCTTTCCCAAAGCCCTTGCCTTCTGGTTCTTGGGTTCTGCGTGGGCTGTGATGGGAGGCATCATGTGGAACTGTGGCGGGGTGCAGGGTGGGGAGCTGAACTCCCCTGGGCCAGGGCATACAGACACATGGGAGACGGCAGTTTCTGCGTTGCGTCCTGCAGGTGTCCTCAAGAGCTACCAAGCAGTTGGTCTGACTCAGGGCTGGATGCGAAAGGCTCCAACTTGCGTGTTAGTTGCCTACTACAGATCCCCTGAATAGAGGGGTTGTTTCCTTTTCCAGGCCTGGCTTGGATGCTGGCTGCCAGGCTTGTGTTCTGTGACGTTCCAGATGGCAAGGGTCTTGTGGGAGCCGAGGATGCAGGGCAAGATCAGATGGTGACCAGTGCTGGCCGATACTTCTGTTGAAACGTGGTTTCAAAGCCCTGGTCACGTGGCTTATGTTGGGACCCACGAGCCTCGCTGTACTTTTTTTTTTTTTTTTTTTTTTTTGGTCTCCTGTTTTGGTAAGAGTCTGATTACAAGGGGTATTGCACACAGTTGTGGTTTTTCGGTTCTTCGTGCTCTCGTTGCTCAATTACCCAGCTCCAAACGGTCGGCTCTGGAGCTCTACCTTGATGGGAAAGAAATGGTTTGTTTGTGTTCCGTATCAGTCTGGATAAACCAGAGGTCCCAAACTCAAATGTCTACCAGAACCAGGTAAGAAACGGGAATGTGAAAATATTGCTTTCTACGAACAGTTGGAGGTTATGACACCTGGGGCTGACTTGGAGAGAAACAGGTCCCATCCCCAAGCATTGACATTGAGATGAAAAGCAAAATTTATCCAGTCCAAGAAATCCTTCTATGGCTGGATTCAGTCCTAAGGCTACCAGTGTGTGGATTCCTGGGCTATGAATCAGCGAACTTCAGCTGTCACAGACGTTTGCTCAGCCTCAAAAATGTCAGATGTTACAGATATGAGCCCTTTGTCATTTTGGTTCTCAGTGGATTTTAGCTCTTTACCTTAGATGACAAGGCGATCCCTGGGGTAAGTAGGCCATCCTAGCTTTGACCCACAAACTGGAAATCCTTCCAAAGAAATAACATCCTCATGGATATTGTTCCTTTGGTTCCCGACTTTTGGAGGCTGAATCAATTTAGAGAAGCGAAGATGGAAATCTCATCCAAAACACTTCTGAGTATTTTTACAGCATTAAAAAATAAAAAAATTTGTGCCCCTCAAAACAAGGAACCTCCCACATTGGAAAGGCACTCTCTTGCCTTGCCGATTATTTGCTGGGCATAGTCACTCCTCTTTGCCTTTTCTCTGAGTTAGGCCAGCTTGGGGGCAAGGACCAGAAAGGAATCTGGAAGGGACAAGCTTGTATTCACTCTTTCCCACCCCTTCCATGCCTCCCCATACTCATGTTCTTACTTTCTGCATTCCTGCTCTTCCCTGCACCCCCCAGGAAGGAACCAAGAAACCCGTGGACTCATTTACACGCTGAGGTGTGTCATTCACAGGCCTTAAGAGACACTTGTATTTTTCAGAGAACTTGATGGTACAACAGGAAATAGGACAACATTTAACCAAAAGTCCTGCTCCTTTAATGAGAGTATTCCTGTAGCGCTAAGTGGATAATTTAAGGCTGGGGAGCCTTCGAGACACCCCAGAGATAGCACCTTCATGGCCCTGCTTCAGGTAAGATCTGTTGGACTACCACCAGCCACTGAACATGGAGGGGGTTCCTGCTTTATCCTGTATTATTTCCATTATTCAGATTCCTGTCAGAGTCCATGAAAATTTCTGCAGATGTGTTTTGTAAGAGACTGATGGTGCCCAGCTCCCCTGTGCCTGACCAGTGGGAGAGTTATGAGGATTTAAATATTCCTTCAGCAAAGCCACTCAGTTAAAGCTGTGCTAAAATTGTGCTCTTCTCCTAGTGCTTACTCACCAGAGTAGTCTCAATTTCTCCCTTTCTGTGAGAGTCCATAAAGGAATAGTCCCAATTCTTTCTGTACTTCCTTAATAGCAGTCTATCCCCAAACCCCTTGCAATTTGGCTTCTGTGTCTAATCATGTTACCTTTCTCCAAGAATGCCTGTGGCCACCTCATCATCATATCTGTTGGCCTTTTCTTTAGCTTTCCTTTCTGGTGGGTTGTTTTTTCACCTGTTAGCTCTACCAAGAACCATTCTAACTTCCTTTCTCCCCCACCTCCCCCTCTTTGGCTAATTTTTCCACCCTCCACTTCAATTCCTTTTAGCTTAGGCATCACTTCTTCCAGGCAGCCTTCCCTGATTGACTCCCTCCCCCAGGACTGATTTACATACTTGTCCTAATCGATTTCAGAGCACCCCATACTTTTTTGCTTTTACACTTACTTTATATATATATATATTTTTTTTTAAAGATTTTATTTATTTATTTTGAGAGAGAGGCAGTGAGAGAGCATGAGTGAGGAGAAGGTCAGAGGGAGAAGCAGACTCCCCGTGGAGCTGGGAGCCTGATGCGGGACTCGATCCCGGGTCTCCGGGATCATGACCTGAGCCGAAGGCAGTCGTCCAACCAACTGAGCCACCCAGGCGTCCCTTTACTTTATATTTTAATTAGTGTCTTCCCCCTCCCCTGCCTATACAGTAGGGTCTATGAGGACAGACACTGGTGGTGTTTTATCTGTACCATTTGCCTTATACCTGTACGTGGTAAATGTTCCATAAGTATTTGCAGATTGGAGAACTATAGAAATGAAGACAGCATCTGAAAGCACTATCTATTGCTTCTTCTAGAGCAGGCAATGAAACCCCAGCTTCCTTTATCAAGCTTTGGTTCTCCCTAGGTCCCTTGGACCTCCAATTAGTAGATGTAGAGGGGTTGTTAGGTGCTGTCGATAAAAAGTGATATCTGGGGGCACCTAGGTGGCTCATTCGGTTAAGCGGCTGCCTTCAGCCTAGGTCATGATCCCAGGGTCCTGGGATCAAGCCCTGTATCAGGCTCCCTGCTCAGCGGAGAGCCTGCTTCTCCCTCTTCCTCTGCCTGCCACTCCACCTACTTCTACTCTCTCTCTCTGTCAAATAAATAAATAAAATCCTAAAAAAAAAAAAAAAAAAGATATGTGCCTCTGAGGAAGAAAGCAAGTATCTGGAAATCCTGACCATGCGTATTCAGCCCCTTCCCAGGCAATAACTCTTCATGGCTTCTGTTGGCCAAAGAATGGCTCCCTGTTGATGAACCCAATGGAGTGGATGAGGTTTGAGGGCTCTGACCACTAACAGAACAGGAAACACATTGTTCAGAGAGCCGGGCAAGGGGGTGCTAATGATTTTTATCATCACCATGGAGGGAGAACTTGAATATCTGATGGGCAGTTCTAGAGAAACATTGACTAATTCTTAAAGGAACTGATAAGTATGGTGGAGATCCAAAAGCATGTGGATAGTCACTGTATTTTTTGGGCCATTTAAGGAATTTTTAAGATAATTTCAACTATATACACTATTCTTTACTGATTTGAGAACCCAGCGTCCCACCTCCTCTCACCTCTGAAAACATGACTCAGCTATGTTAAGAGCATTGTACCTTCTCTATAGACCTATATTATGACGGGCTTTTGGGAGCATTTGGGAAGAAGGTGAAATCTTAATCACATGCCTCTCCTTGTGTCTTGAATTTGGATGGGAATTATTGACGGGACATAATGACAATGAAAAAGGACAATTTTTTTTGGCAGGGTTTAGTGAGCAAAAGTGGGTTCATATCTGTACTACAGAAGAATGTAATCAACAACAATAGTCTGCTGTGTAAAACAAATAATAGTAATGTTCCCTAGCCTTTGTTTAGTGAAGAGGAGATATTCTATGCAATGTATGTTAGAAATATTTTCATCAAAGGCTGTGGCTTTATAGAAACAGCAGCCCTCTGGGGAAGGGCTCAGCTCCTATGGGAAATTGATCTGATGGAAGAGGCTCAAGCCCATCTCCTCACTGGCTGCAGTGCTTAGACCTCAGACTCCGAGGTGTGAAGTGGGACTCCTCCCCTTCCCCCTTGCCACGCTTGTTCCTCTCTGGACTTCCCCCCTTTCTGTTAAAGTCCCTCTTGCTCCAAGTCAGCTAGGCTCAGATCCTGCCAGTCAGCTTTGCTGTCTGACCTCTCTTGACTGCCCCACACCCCTCTTCTTTTTTTTTTTTTAATTTTTATTTATTTATTTGACAGAGATTACAAGTAGGCAAGAGAGGCAGGCAGGGAGAGAGAGGAGGAAGCAGGCTCTCCGCGGAGCAGAGAGCCCAATGTGGGCCTCGATCCCAGGACCCTGGGATCATGACCTGAGCCGAAAGCAGAGGCTTTAACCCACTGAGCCACCCAGGTGCCCCCACACCCCTCTTCTGATGGAGCATATGCTGTATTTGTCTTGAGATAAAATTATTGGTGCTCTGCTCAATCTAAGACTCTATAGCGGGAAAAAATTTGCACAGAATGAGGGCAGAGGATCCACCTTCCATCTCAGCTCTAGCTAAGTGACCTTGGTCCAGCTCCTGAATGTCTCTGAATATCAGTATCCTTGTCTGAAGCAAATAGAGCCAATGATAACCCAAGATTCCTTTCCGTACGGAATTGTTTTGAGGCTCAGTGGCAATGTGTGTAGACACACTTCAAGAACTAGAGAGCACCACCTTGCTGAGACGTGGTAAGATGGAGATGTGTTCTATAAGTGTGCCTAGCACAAGACTTAACACACAGTAGGTGCTTGATAAACTATGCCTGTTGATATTAAGACAGCTGAATATAAAGATAAACCTCATTGGCTTTGACCCGGGCTGCTGGTTCAGAATTTGGGGCAATGGCCAAGTGGAATATTGCTTCCTTCCTCTGGCCCAGATAATAGGGTATTTGGGACACCCAAGGTTCTGCCTTTTTACATTCAAAGGTTAATTTCATCCATTAAGCACACAGATGACAAAATTAAGTATGTCTTGTGCAACAGTGGATCCCAAGTTGTATTGGGGCGCCTGGGTGGCTCAGTCGGTTAAGCATCTGCCTTCGGCTCTGGTCATGATCCCAGGATCCTGGGATCGAGCCCCACATGGGGCTCCCTGCTCAGTGGGGAGCCTGCTTCTTCCTCTCCCTCTGTCTACCACTCCCCCTGTTTGTGCACTTTCTCTCTCTCAAATAAATAAAATCTTAAAAAAAAAAATAGAAAACACGACATATTATAAACACAAACAGCCCCTGAAGGGGAGCTTGTTCCCAAGAGACCAGTTGAATAGACTATTAATCGCCCAAGAGCCGTTCATGCCATGAGTAAAGAGGTGCCTGGAATCCCCATCTGGGTTTTATTAGTATATATATTTTGGTGACCCCATGCTGGATGTTAGTTCTTCACCTAAAGGGAAAAAAACTCCTGATTGAGGATGGCGAGGTCGCAGCTCTTTGAAGGTGGGCCACTGCCTCCAGCACCTTGCTGGCCCTGGAAATTCCATCTGGGGAACTGGAATTGGGTTCAGTCCAGCCTAGTAGTGGTTCCAAGGGCACATGTGGGGGTGCCAGAGTCCAGTGGCTTCTACCGGGGATGTTTGCCTTTGCTTGTTGCTCTGTGTTTATGAAGATGTTAAAAGGAAGTGCGTCCATTCTGTGCCTGTTGTAAAAACAGAAGGTTTGCAGCTGTCTGAGTTATTTTTTTCTTGGCTCTTTATCTGATGGACTTTTTTGTAAACCTGACAGATTTATGGATGGCTGCAGATCACCAGCGTCAGCTCTTGGGATGTAATGCAAATTTTCTTTCTGTGTTTCTTTGAAGGGCCCAGAGATTTATGGACACACTTCCTCATAATGTACTTTGGAGGGGAGGGGAACTGGAAATGGTTCTTACATGTTGTCATAATTCAATATTACCAGCGGATCTGATGATGATTTTATTAGTGCCATGGTGCCCTCGAAGCTTCCAACATGTTCTTCTCCTTAAAAAAGGCGGAGGGGAGGGGGGAAGAACCTCACAAGGTATAATCGTGTTTTTAAGAGCTTTCAAATCTGCGTCAGAAGACAAGGAACATCACGATGATCAGCTTTAAATGTAATAGAAGTTCACTCGGGAGATGTAGGTTCACGTGGGTGTCAGCAGGCTTTCTGGACGAATCACAAGCAAGGTTTTCGGAGGGGTTCAAACAAGAACAACAACAACAACAACAACGATGTAACATAGGAGGAAAAATAGACAGGGGCAGCAGCTCCTCCCACAAGGCAGCTTGTGACTGCAAAGGTGTCATGGTTCTCTGTAATGTTTGTTTCCAGTAATTTCCAGTGAATGAAAACAAGCGTCGAAGTTTCTGAATGATTGCTTTTCAGATCATTCATTTCTGCTTGTAGGGGGGTGCACGTTCATGGTTTTGCCCCTGGCTGCGTCCTGCATCCGTAATTGGTGGCCTTCGCCCTCTGGGGGAGAGCATGGTCCTCCAGCTAGCATTTCGACTGTCTTACCGCTGCCTGCGTATCTCTGTGTCTGCCTGGGTGCAGTGATGGAGGCAGCCAGGACCTGTGGCAGGCACAGATTAGTCTATGTCCGTCTAGCCTCTGTGGATGTGTGAGGTGTCCGCCCCTGGGCTCACTGAGGGAAATCAACTTACAACCCGTTAGATTATGCCAGCTGGAGATGATGGATGGACTAACAGCCATAGGAATGGAGGGAAGAAAGTCTGTCGAGCAAACATTTTGACTGTGGGATTTAGTGAGATTAGAAATAAGGGGAGGGGTGCCTGGGTGGCTCAGTGGGTTAAAGCCTCTGCCTTCAGCTCGGGTCATGATTCCAGGGTCCTGGGATTGAGCCCCGCATCGGGCTCTCTGCTCAGCAGGAAGTCTGCTTCCCCCTCTCTCTCTGCCTGCCTCTCTGCCTACTTGTGATCTCTGTCTGTCAAATAAATAAGTAAAATATTTTTTAAAAAACAGATAAATAAGGGGAGACAGAGCAGCCTAAGCCAGGGACCATGGGAGGCTTCTAGCAACTGTCACCTTAAGTGAGAAATAATTTGATATCATGAAGAAAATCAAGATGTCATGTGTGTGGGTCGCTGCTGGTGGGGGTGGGGTTATGGGTCTGTCTGTGCCTTCACTTGGAAGGATAAAGCGGACAGACCCTCCGGACAGCTGATAACATAGGCAGGAGCTAAGGTTCCCAACGTGCTTCACTCATGGACCCCTTCATGTCTCTGTCTTATTTTCACATCATTTTCTTGGACCCAAGGAATACTCCACAGTTTCACTTAAGTGCTTGGGCCAAAAAACTACCTGTGTGGAAAACATGATATATATAAGTCAAAAGATAAAAAAAAGAATGCTTTTATTTCATTCTTCACCACAGTGACTAGTGGAACGAGTTGTTCCTGCTGGGCCTTGCGTGGTTCAGCCAGGATCCAAGGAGGAGACGTGATAATGGGAACAGGAAGGTTTCATATAAATAAATATGAACTAACGCTATACTAAGTGGCCCCTCAAAAGGTGAAAAATGGAAAATTATTGTAAGATCTAGCAATTCCCCTTCTGGGGATGGACCCCCAAAGAACTGAAAGCAGAGACTTGAACAGGTCTTGGCACACCCATGTTGGCAGCAGCATTGTTCACAAGAGGCAGAAGGGGGTAGTTACCCATTTGCCTACTGAATGGTCCACGAATCAACAAAATGTGATATGTGAAATCTACATGCAACAGACTATCACTCAGCCTCAAAAAGGTAGGAAATTCTGGCACAAGCTACACCACGGATGAATCTTTGGGACATGAAGAGAAATATGGCAGTCACACACAAAAACACGAATATGCTGTAATTCCACTTATATGGGATGTCTACGGGAGTGAGGTTCAAAGACAGAAAGTAGAATGGTGGTTGCTAGGGACTAAGGGGAGGGGAGAATGGAAAGTTGGCGTTTAATGGGTACAGAGTTTCAGTTTTGCAAATGAAAAGTGTTGGAAATGGGAGGTGGTAAGGGTTGCACAACAATGTAAAGGTATTTAGTACAATTGAACTGTATGCTTAAAAATGATTAAGATGGCAAATTTTACGCGATGTGCATTTTACCACGAATAATAATAACAAAGAAAGAAAGCAAAAGAAATACTAACTTTAATGAGGACTCTCTAGCCTGTGAAGAGAATTGTTAGGAAAAGAGGGAAAGCTAGTGTGGCAACCACTTACCATGGGTTCAAAATAGAGCACCACGAATGAGCGTCCCCCTTGTTCCTTGATGGACAGAGGATGGCTTGCCCCCTTGTTCCTTGGATGGCAGAGAAGTCGCGGTAACACTGTGCTTATAGAACTTGCTGGAAATCCACCTGCTAGGATGCTGAGGAAATCTCTCTCTGAGGAGGTGTCTCGAAAAAGCACACCAGAACCAAGAAGGGAAAGTTTTTCTTCCCATAATGTCTCTACAGTGCACCCTGCTGACAGAGCTTAGAATTGTACTGGCTGGCAAAAGAGAAAATGTATTCCAAGTGCCATCTTTCTTTGCTCAGAGCAGGTGATGAAGGGTGAAATGGATCGCTGCCCAACTCACAACTTCTCAAACCTTGAGATCAGGTTGGATCTCACTACCCTAATTTCCTGTCTTATGTACTTTTTAAATATAATACTTGCTTTTTATCACGGCAACTGCCAACGGCCTAGCTTTGCAAAGAAATGATGTCATTAAACGAAATGTAACACCATCTAGTGTTACACTGTGAACTTGCTCCAAGTAGGAGTTCATACAGTTTCTGAGAGATGTTGAATAATGCTTTGTTTTCCTCAAAAATCTAAAATATCCTGCAACACCCCTGTGAGCTTGCCCTCGGCACCACAGCATACAATTTGGGGATCTCGGAGCTAAACTGATGAGTCTGTTCCAACATTTCTGACCACAGAATCTAAGGTGCCAGTTCAGTTAAGAGGACAGAAGAGTCATGGGTAAAGTCAAAACAGCCTGGGGTAATATTATTTTTGAAAGCCTCTTAGAAAGTTACCAGATTGGAGAATAACATAGCACTTTCCAGGAGGTAGAAGACTTACTGTCCAAGTGCTTCCTCGACCATCAGAATGGGTTGCTAGATGAAATAGTTGGCTTGTCTTTGGAGGTGCTTTGGTGTGGGAAAAAATACATAGCCTTTAATACAACATTGACCCTGAGCGCATGAGATGCTCACTGTGTGAGGAGAACATACAGAGACGAGAGTCGGGGAGGGACCAGCCAATTCCCACCTCCATCTCAGGCTCGCCCTGCAGCATAAAATCATTATATGGAATGGCAAAAAATGCATTTATTTATTTATTTTATAGATTTTGTTTATTTATTTGGCGGGGGGGGGGGCACAAGCAGGGGCAGCGGCAGGCAGAGGGAGAAGCAGGCTCCCCACCAAGCAGGAAGCCCAGATGCTGGACTGGATCCCAGGACCCCGGGATCATGACCTGAGCTGAAGGCAGACGCTTAACTGACTGAGCTACCCAGGTGTCCCAGCAAATGCGTTTAGATGATTACGGTTTCTCTCTTTCTCTTTTGGGCTGCTTATACGTCGTTAAAATTGAGAAAGTTAAATGGCATATGATGGCACTTTGCTGAGTTCAGTAGTCAGAAGTCTGTTGGAAAGATTTCAGGATTGAGTAAGGGTATGAGTTTCAACTCTCTTCTGTGTCTGCTGGGAAATGGATGGGCTTCCTAAGACCTTTTCTCGTCAGACGGGCATCCTTGTTCATATTAGCAGCTTCTCGGAGAAGTTAGTTATTTTGGTGATGTCTCCAACTTAGTGAATCATAGCGATTGCATATTTCTAGAGCTCTTCTTTAAGGAGAAGCTGAGTGGCTAAAGTTTTTCAATCTGACCTGTTCAAATGGAAAAACTGACCCCTGCCTTTCAGTGCTACCTGCAAAACAGCCCTCTCCCCCCCTCCCCCACCTCCCCAAACCCTGTATGGAGAATTTCTGCTTTGGTTCATAGTTTTACCGCCTGCTGAGTCTGTCTGTTGAGTGTCAGCCCTGCTTTCACCTGGCAAGCCTGCCCAGCCCTGGAGCTCTGCCTACCAGCCTTTCTGCCCCTTCAACAGTGACTAGTTGGCACAGATGTTAACTTAATAGCCATTCTACCCATGTCAGAAACTCAGTGTCAAAAGCAAATCAGGACAACTTGGAGCAGATTAGACGTTCAAATGGATCTCAGACCAGCAGTCAATCTATGGTCCAAATTCTACATAGGAAGCACAACTTTTGTGCCTTGCCTTGTGGATTTCACATTTTCTTCAGAAACCAGAATGAAGCTTCTTCACTCCTCACATGCAATTAACCAACCTGTCTTGGCAGCGTTTTCTATGGCCTTAGAGTGAGCGCATGGAAGAGAAAAGAGATGATCACTGCCGTCTCCTCATCCGGAGAGGCTTGCTTCTGAATTATTCACCATAATCAGTAACAGATGTGTGGCTGGCACTGGAAAATTGCATAACTGTCTCCACGTTATGTTCAACTGCAGTCCATTATAGCCAATATGAGGGGGATCTCCCCTGGCTTGTTAAAAAAGACAATCCAGTTTTAAAAAGCTGTGTTTCTTGGGGTACCTGGGTGGCTCAAGCAATGGGTTAATCAATTGACTCTTGATTTCAGCTTAGGTCATGATCTCAGGGTCATAAGATCAAGCCCTGAGCCGGGCTCTGCACTGAGCATGGAGCCTACTGGCAATTCTCTCCTCCCTCTGCCCCTACTGCTCTTGCTTCCCCCTCCCCCCACCAAAATCTGTCTCTGTTGTGTTAAAGAATTATTTCCTTGCCAGAAGGTGTAAAACGGTGGTTAGAGTGGCAAGAATTTGACGGTGGTTAGAGTGGCAAGAATTTGACAGTCACCGCCCTTGAGTTGCAGTTTCGTATAAAGAGGAACCTCCTAACGATCATAAAAGAGATGAGGCTCTCAAAAGAGTGCGTCTCTGCCTAGAGGTCATCAGGGAAAGTCTGGATGAATGCTTACTGCCTGGGATGTGAGTGAGAGATCACTTCACCAGCCACCTAGAGGATTAGAGCCATGAGCGCTAAGTTTACCTCCAAACTGGAGTTTCTGTGACTATCACTGTTGGTTACTTTTTCATCTAGCTGCTTTTCCAGAGGAAAGCCCAGGATTCATGGGTCTGGTGTGACATGGTGCCTTCCAGGCTCAGTCTCACACCTGCCTTACTTCTCCCTGGTGAATCCCTTCAATTACCCCCCCCCCCCCATGTTATCCCTGTGCTGCCCTGTTAATCTGGGGACGGTAAGAAGGTTCAGTCTTTCTGTGTTCACATTCTGTTGCTGGACCCCTCACGTTAGATTGCCATTCCTATCTGGAATGTCCGGAGGGCCAGCATTTAGGGCTTCCAGATACATACTCCACAACCTAAAACAATCTGGCCTCATTCACGAAAGTATTCAGGAGAGAGTCCAAGGGGAATTTCAGAATTTTCAGTGCTTTGTCACATTCCTGCCTTATTTCACTATTGTTTTTCCTCTGTTGAGTAAGTGGCATGGACCCCATTTTATAGATGGGCACACAGAAGCCCAAAGAGGTTCAGTGGCTTGTCCATTTAAAAAAAAATTTTTTTTAAAGATTTTATTCATTTATTTGACAGACAGATCACAAGCAGGCAGAGAGGCAGGCAGAGAGAGAGAGGGAAGCAGGCTCCCTGCTGAAGCAGAGAGCCCGATGCGGGACTTGATCCCAGGACCCTGGGATCATGACCTGAGCCGAAGGCAGAGGCTTTAACCCACTGAGCCACCTAGGCGCCCCTAAAAAAAAATTTTTTTAAAGATTTATTTATTTATTTTAGAGAGATGGAGAGAACGAGCCAGAGAGCAGAGGGGGAGAGGGGGAGAGAATCTTGAGCAGACTCTGCACTGAGCACAGAGCCCAATGTGGGGCTTGATCTCATGACCCTGAGATCATGACTTAAGTCGAAACCAGGAGTTGGTTTACTTAACCAACTACACCACCCAGGCACCTCTGGCTTTTCCATTTTTAGCAGAAAAGTGAGAGGAGAAGGAATTTAAAAGAAAAAAAAA
>PISX010011076.1:0-67030 GCA_004024625.1 Mellivora capensis | reverse complement strand
TTTTTAATTACTTAAAAAATAATTACTTGAAAGCAAGATAACAATAACCATTTCCTCTAGTCTTTTCAGTGAAGAGTAACTAGACTGCGAAATAAAACTGGGTATTTAAACTGTATTTCTGAAAAGGGATGATGCTAGGATTTGTTAAAATTTGTTCTTTTCATAGCTAGGCAAACTTGGAAAGTTGAAACTTTAGCAGAAAAGTGTCGCCTTGTTCTTGCTTCAGGCTATTCCTGAGTAGATGTGAAAATCAGGGGAAATTTGTGGTAGGTGGGGCTTTGGAAATTGGTAAATTGCAAATACACCCTCTGAAATTAATCTAGAAATAAGCGGTTTCTTAACATAAATACCTTTAACTCCGACTAACATCTATTGAACAACAGATACTTTTAGACACAATAATAAAGAGTTCCTGCAGGGGAATGCAAAGAATTAAAATTTTTTATTTCAGCTCCTCAGGTTCCTGCTTATAAGTGTATTTGGTGAAATCAACTAGACACATGGAAACAAAAGCAGAAAGAAAGGTCCATAAACTTCCTCTAACCTTCTTATTACCAAGACCATATTTGGGGATAATAATTGGTATACTCCACAGGGGCAAGCTGGGAAATGTGTGTCTGTCATGGTTCTTTGTTCATAAGCAGCAGAAATGAGCTTTGGATAACTTAAGCAGAGGGAGAGTTTATTGGAAGGATATATGACAGTTCTTAGAATAAAACAGAAAGCTTGGGCACCTGGCTTTGAAAGGACAGGATTCATGGTACAGGAATCCCAGGGTCTAGGAAACAAAAATGCATGGTCTCATTAGAACGTCTCTGTTAGGATGAATTGGCTTCTGGAATTTTTTTAGTCTGTGACATGTCACTTAAGACCCAATCTCAGGGAGAAAGATGTCTCACTGCCTGGCTAGAGGAGGGCTGGGACCATTCATTCATTCATCTACTCATTCATTCAACAGATCTGTTGATCTCTACTACTACATGCCTGGTGACTCAAGTGCACAACTTGACGGCCCCAACACAGTGCATTCTGTGGGGGAAGGATCATTTCTCCAGTGCAAAACCAAAGTGCTGCATTACAAGTAGAAGTGGAAGAATGGGAAAGGTTACTGAGTGTCCAGTACGGCCAATAAGCACTGCAGGATGATTTTCTTTAAGCGTATGGACATTTTATATGCTTTTTTGTTTTTTATTTTTATTTTTTAGGAACATTAACTCCTTGAATTTTTTCTTGCTTTTGGAACAAATTTCCCAATTTCCCAAATCAATGGGCTGTATTAACGCCCAACATTCTAGAGCCAAGCAGAACCTGGCCATGGATGCTCACTTGGTATCAGCAGCCCCATATCCACACCCTGCTTCTTGCATTCAGGGGCCTGGTGAGGTTTGATTCAGCTTCCTTTTTCTCTGTCAGGGTGAATTACGGATTCTACTTTGCTCAGATGTTTATTTTTTCACGCAAGCATTGTCAGTTTCTTCCTCCTATCCCTCACACACACATTTATCTCAAAGTTATTACCGTTTTCTTACACTATATGTTTCATTTTTGTCTACCTTACGAGAACTCTGGCAATGAGCACATTGTGTTTCTATGTGTCCCCTAAAGGAATTTGTCTCTTTTTTCCCTTTTTTTATTCCCAGACTTAATATTGGTTCAAAGAAGCATTCATGTTTGGAAGCAAATATAGGGAAATGACTACATTACCTAAGCCCAGCTCCTAGAGAGCTAAGGTAGAGAAACCATACGTCTTTGTTGTTTTTCCTACATAAGTCACACAAGCAGTCTTCATTATCAGAGCATTCCTCAAATGCCTTCATTGTTTATCTGTACATTCATTCACTCATTGATTCATTTTTGTTTTCCCAAGCAATTATTAGCCACACTTGCCATACACTATACTTAAATGGAGTTTGTTTGACTTTTAAATGAACGTAAGGTAAGAGGACGTTTTTACGTGAGCTTAGCAGAAGCTGGTCTGAGGGGACCAGAAAGGAATTTGTGGTACAGTTTCTATGCGATCCTCAATCTTGGGCCTGCATCACTGACATAGTATAAAATTCCATTTACTGAGGCAAAACTTAAAATGGCCTCTTGTTCCTGCTACAGAAACTACCTACCCTTCCTTGGGGCTTTGTCACCTCCTGGTTCCCTGGACAGAGAAGGAGCTTTGTGGGCAGAAGCTTTGAGTGCTCTTTAAGGAGCTCCCCGAGCAAGGGTGGGGCTGGCAGGGCTGTGCTTTGACAGAAACAGCAGGATCAAACCTACCATTGGCTTGGCATCTCCTCTACAGTTTGAATTCCAATTCTGCTGGTTGGTTTAATAATCTTTTTTAGAATATTTTTTTCCTTCCTGTACGGAATCAAGCCTAGGGTCTGGTATTGCATTTGGTTGTCATATCTCTTTAGCCTCCTTTAATCTGAAACATTTTCCTAGTCTTCCTTTGTTCTTTATGACATTAGCATTTTTGAAGAATATAATCCTCACCACTACCCCTCTCCTCTTTTACTCCTGCCCCCACTTTTTAAAAAAACAGAATATTCCTCATTTCAGGTTTGCTTGATGTTTCCTTGTGATTAGATTGATGTTATGTATTCTAGGCCATAGTGCTGCATGGGGGATATTATGTCCTTTGGGGTATCATGTCCGTTCTCACTCGTAATGTTAATTTCAATGACTTGGTCAAGGTTTTGTCCAAATTCTCCATTATGTAATTACTCTCCCCCCCCCACCCACACTTTTGCAGTTATTATGTGTCCCTGAGGAGGCACTTTAATATGATACAAATATTCTGGTCCTCATCAAAATTTCCTTCTAGGTGTAGCATGCATTGACGAGTCCTTTCTGATACAGTCTTTATTATCATGGTTGCAAAATAACGGTCCTCCAGCTCCAGTACTACTTCATTCACCATCAGTCATTGCATTTCACTGTAGCCCAGGGCTCCCCTCCAGCCTTTATTTATTATTTACTATTTATTTGTTATCAGTATGGACTCTTGAATTCTCATTTTTTTCCAGTGGTTTGTAATTCATTGCTGTCCTTAGTTCTACTGGTGCTCAAATGTTCTCTCTCCTTACTTCTGTAAAATCCCAGGCAAATGTAGCTTTCTGCAGTTTACCCACATCCACTCAGACTGCAGCCCCTAAGCACCCCCATATAGAAATTCTGGAGCTGCCACTGTGTGTATGTGACATGCATACACAGACTTAGAGCTGCATGGACTATAGCACACAAGAAAACTGATAGTAGGGGCTACCTTGAGGGACGGAGACTGAGGGGGGCGGCTAGAGGTTTGCTGAGTCACTATTGGCAAAGCCAGATCAATTTGGGTCTGTTACCGCGGAGCACATTCTGTTTTCCCAGTCGTTAAACTTTTAGGCTCCATTTGCAAGCTCTCCAGGCAATCTTCGTGATCTCGGTGGTACTGCTCAGTGACATTAGTTTGGGTCTGTTGTGATGGCAGGTTCTGGATACTAGCAACCATCAAATTCTGACCCCTGACCCTCAGTTTTCAGACTCGGAGTGTGATTTTCAATGCCAATGTTAACATGGATGGTGTTATGGTCTGCTCTGAGCTCTACCCTGGAGAGTCTGGCAAGCCGGTAGATGGGAGATTGTGTGTGAGGTTATTAGATCAAGTGCTCATTTAAGCTATTTTCTTAGTCATTTGGCCGCATGTGCCCTAGGTGAACAGCAATGGCAGATTTGGCTCCTGATAGTTCTTTGGATTATAGATAATTACCAGGGTGCCTGGCATTGAGTAGCTCTCCTATTCACATTTTTTTAAAAAGATTTTATCTATTTATTTGATAGAGAGAGATCACAGCAGACAGAGTGGCAGGCAGAGAGAGAGAGAGGGAAGCAGGCTCCCTGCCGAGCAGAGAGCCCGATGTGGGACTCGATCCCAGGACCCTGAGATCATGACCCGAGCCGAAGGCAGCGGCTCAACCCACTGAGCCACCCAGACGCCCTCCTATTCACATTTTAGACAATTCTTAAAAATCTCTATAAAACCATA
The DNA here is from genome assembly GCA_004024625.1 of Mellivora capensis. NCBI lineage: Eukaryota > Metazoa > Chordata > Mammalia > Carnivora > Mustelidae > Mellivora > Mellivora capensis. Next base: position 63,012 of record PISX010011076.1, on the reverse strand, counting down.
TATACTATATCCTTAAATTTTTTTTTTCACTTAAAATAAACCTGTACATTTAAAACACTCGATCTCACTTTGGTAAGAAATCTCTGAACCCTGCAAAGTCGTAGATGGTCGGGGCTCGGTGTGGAGCAGTTTGTAACACACAACCCAGAAGGAAGCTCTCTTGGCCCACTCACAAACAGCCTTGTATAATTATTCCTCCATTAAGCTTGCATGCAGACCACACTGAGCTCAGGCATAGTCATCCTTCTTTGAAAAAAAAATAATAAAGTGGCCTTATTATAAACATGAGCAAGCTGGATTTTTTTGAGGGGTTTTTGCATTTTGGAGCCTTGTGGTTTTCTTCATCTATCTGATAATCATTAACATGCACAACAGTTAACCTTCCAGCAATGTGAAACTTTATATCTGAGCTTTGCGGCATCTGTCTTGCAATGCAGACTGAGGTTTGCTGAGACTGTTTTTATAATCACTGGTGGTAAAATCAGGAAGATGCAAAATGGGCGTGCATTGAAACGCAGTTCATCCCACATTCTAGACCTTAAATTAGAGTGATGAGCATAAACACTGCAAACAGAGTTTTTTCCCAACTAAATTGAAATTATATTTTAAATTACCTACAATTACCAGAAACCATCTCAAAGCTAGAAATTAACTTCTTAGGCACTGGTCCCAGCAGATCAGCTGTTAAATGGACCATCTTGTGTAGCTGACCTCCCACTCCAGCTTCGACCTCACACAGTCTCCCACGAACCAGGCAAGGTGGAGCCCCAGGGCGGTGCCCGATTCTTATGGTCATGTGATAGGCGTTGGCCAGTGGGATGGTACAGCCATATTTTTGCAACTTCCCAAATTACAGTTTTGTCCAGGTTCGTGACATTTTGCTGAGAAACTGTGCTTGTTTTGTTTTTAAGAACAAGTGACTGTTTTATTTTAGATTTCAGTTGAACTTTTTTATGCAGCAGGTTTTGTCATCTGGAATTGAGGGCATGGAATTGGGTTCAGGAGGAGCCAGAGACTATTCCGGGCTGGTCACCGCGTGACCTTGGTTATGGCTCTCACCTTCAGAGCTATACAATCACTGTCAGAACTGTAAAGGATGAGCGGTTGGGCAAGTGCCAAGTGCCCTCCCTTCAATGCCATGCAGGTGGCCTAGTCTTCGTTGCCGCCTCCTTTTCAGTGAGAGTATGAGGGTCTTAGGGTCAGCCTTTCTTTACACTGTCTGGGTGGTACACAACTCAGCACGTGGTTGACTTGAATTCAACACGGTGGAGTACTTTGAAATGTTGAAATTTGTGCTTAGTATATTTGCAAATGGATTAACTTGTTTGAACCTCATGGCCTCTTATTTCTCCAGGAACTCATAATAAGCCTCTCTTCCTTGAATCCAGTCTCTTGTCTTGAATCCACCCCCTAACTGTCCCCAAAGTGATTTTTCTGAAATCCAAAGCCATGCTAATTTCCCTTTTAAAAACCCTTCAAACATTTCTCCATCGCCAAGAGCCATGCTGATTCAATCCCTGCCAACTTCTCGGCTTCACACTCCACACTTCTGCAGCATGAAATTATTTCTGCTTCTCCCAGGGCACCACTCTTGTATTCTTATAAAGCACCTCATTTCATGCTGTAGGTTCTTTCTGGCTTGTTCTCCCTATCACTTCTCCACTTGGCTAAGTCATGAACGATGCTTGAGTCTGCTTAGACCGTGCTTGGACCGAATGTGTGTGTCCTCTTGAAATTCCTATGTTAAAATCCAAGTCCCCAAGGTAATGGTATTAGGATCTAATACCTAATTTAAAAAAAAAATTTTTAATTAAAAAAAAAAAGTTGTTTATTCAGACCCACTTATAAGGGTCTTGATCTTTGAGACTCTTTTGAGGTAGAACCTTTGCAAAGGTGCAAAGATACCTTTGGGAGGGATCCCCTTCAGGAGGTGGTTAGGTCATGAAGGTAGAACCTTCATGAATGGGATTGGTACCCTTATAAAAGGAGCCCCAGAAAGATCCCCATCCCTTTTCCCATGTGGGGTACAGCCAGAAGAAAACGGTCCATGAGGAAGCAGACTCTTACCAGACACCAGATCTGCCAGGACCATGATCTTGGACTACCCAGGCTCCAGATTGGGAAAGACAATTTCTGTTATTTATAAATCTCTAGTTTGTGGCATTTTTGTTACAGCCACCCAGAATGACTAAGGCAGACCACATCTTCTAAAGTCTCTCTGGAAACCCCTGCTTTAAGGTGGATACTCCTTCTTAATTTATTCATTTAATAAACATTTGAGTGCCTGTTATGTACTCAATGATATTAGTTAAAGGGGCTCATTTTGCTCCCGTAAATCCCTCTGCCCATCTCTAGATGTGGGGGAAGAGAGGAGAGTGTCCAAGAAGGAGGAGCTTGATTTCCTAGTGCCCATGAGGGGGTGGCCACACGGGTGATCTTTAGGGCATATTTGGGAGGCTCTATTTGAGAGCTGGGGAAGGGTGAGGTAGAACAAATGACCACAGCTGTTTCTCTTGACAATGAACTCTATAAAGTTGAAATATGTAACCGAAGCCTAGATTTAAAAAATGGTTTTGTACATTCTTTTGGACTCCATGTGTATATTAGACTGACTAACCCTAAGTTTGGTCAATGACGCACTATACCGCCATACTATTAACAACATGATACTAGTCTTAAAATAGTTACTATGATTAGGGGATAAACTATAAAGAGAACTCATTTTGATTATCTATGCCCCGTGAATCATTTCAGTGACTTGATTAAGTAATGTTCTTTAACCCAGCTTCTGGGGGATTTTTGAGGGATAGATGGATAGGCATAGAATTAAAAGGCAATAAATGGGCTAAAATATCTATCGTCGTGCTGTATTAATAAGAATGCTTTTGGCATCCATAGAAAACCTTACTAAGAGTGACTTAAGCTATTTTACTAATATAACAGGCATTCTGGAGATAAAAAGTTGTTGGTGGTTGGTAATAACTCAAAAAAATACCAGATCTAGTATTTCTCCAATTCTGTGGGCCCATCCCTTGTGGTTGCAAGATGGCTGCCATAGCTCTAGGCACTAGTTCTCATCAATGGCCAGAAGAAGGCAGTGGCAGAAGGGGTGGTGCTAGTGACATCTGTCCCTTATATCAGGAAAGCGAAGATTTGCCAGAAGCCCCTGGAGAATTCCACTTATACCTCATTGGAGCTAAAACTGTTTCACGTAGACAGCCCTAGCTGCAGAAGAGCAGGAAGGCAAATATTTGGCTTTTCTAGCCTCTAGCAAAGGAGGTGGGTTTGAGAATGGGAGTTGGCCTCCTGACCAATGGCATCTGCCACATGTATGTCCTCTAATTCTTTTAGAAGTCATCGGCCTTCACTACCACTTATAAGGGTCTTGATCTTTGAGACTCTTTTGAGGTAGAACCTGGCAAAAATAAAACCTTACATCATTTATAAATTTCTCCGATTACCCCAGCACTGGGGTCTGTGTTGTCTCTGACAGCCTGTGCCTGGGGAAGAAGCATTTGCCTACGGTGTCAGAGAAAGCTTTCGTATCCAGTTGTTTGGATAGATTTGAAAAAAGTGCAAACAAAAATGTCTCTCCTTGGTATAACTTTTCTCTCTTGTTTATTCATGGGTGCTTCTAAGAGCTTTTGCAAGTAAGCCTTCCAAGGCTTAAACTGAGTGTGGTAGGCAAACTATCTCAGAGTTTACACTTTATACCACCGATCAAGAAGAATAACAATCCATTAATTCTGATGAGGTAACCTCATTAAATGGGGCATGTGGCATAAACAAGGGGGGATTCTAGCAAGTCTGAAAACTTGAAGGTACACTGTCTTCTCTGTGTCCATATATCCACAGACACCTCTCTGGTTCGGGAACACATGTGGCCGGATAGCCTGTGGTAGAGTTGGGCTGATGGCAGTACAGAGTCTTGTTTAAGATGTCGGCTCTGGAGACAGACTGTCTAGTCTCAAGTCCTACTTCTATAACTTACTAGCTGTGTAAACTAGGACAAGTTACTTAAATTCTCTGTGCCTCCAAATGGGGCAATAATAGTAACTCAGCTAATATACATAGATATATGTAAAGCACTGAGAAAATTTCCCATCACAGTATATATAATAATTGATAACTATTATTTCTTGTTATTACATAATGATATTATATGTAATGATAATGCTCACTAAGGCAAGCAGACTCTTTGCTTCTCCACCTTTCCCTCCCTGTTGGTGTATGTCTGTTTTGGACATTTCCTTCTCACAGAGGAGGCATGCTTAAATACTTGCCACTGTGTAAGTGCCTCACAGGTAACAGTACTCAGTCACTGTGCACGCCATGTCACGCGGTATGTGTTATTTTCACAGTTTCACAGAAAGGAAAGCAAATTGAGTAGAAATGTAGAGGAACTTGTCCAAGCCATACACCTACTTGGAGTTAGAATTGAACTCAGGTATTTTGGACTCTTGAGGTCCTGTACTTCATCCCATTGCAGCATTACTGAACTGAGTTATAAGGCTCAAGTAAGCTCTTCATGCACTTGTCTCTCTGCACATAATTTCCTCAGGCTCTGAGGGAAAGATTTGAGTCACAGACATATTTTAGGACATCTGCACAACTCACAATTACCCTCTTTTTCTGAAAATTGTTCCAAGGTCCTGATAAAGGAGGGCTCTGAAGGTTATATAAAGGTAAAGCTTATAAAGTGTAGTTAGCAATAAATAAACTTTAGGTGCTATTCTGTTGTTACACAAACCCACCTTCTCTGGCCAAGGTTGAGTGGACACCTGAGTCAAGCTGGGCCAGTTGGATTCTCTCAATTTGAAACAGACTATTCTATACTAATATAATTTTGAAAATTAGACTCTGAGATAGCCCAGTAGATAGAGCCTGTCATTGGAACTGAGCTAATGGAAGTTCAAGAGCAGCGCAGTGTCTGTCTCATCACAAGGGTTGGAAAAGGCATGGAGTGCTGCCCTGCAGAAAGAAGAGAGGAGATAAAAAAGCCTGAGCAGAGGAGGAGGTGAGAGGTGGAGGCACATACTGTCTAGGAAACAGTGGGGCTTCTCAAGTCTTGGTTCTAGTCTCTTTCAAAATTCCTGTCATAGGTGTTTGTGAGAAACTCTGTATCCTAATACTCATTTACCCACATCTTGTTTTTTGTGTGTGTTAAGCTAGTTCAGATTGTTCTTTTGTCACCAGCAACCAAAACAGCCTCAGTGAACACCATTTGTTTGGGATGGGCATTCTAGTTACTGACTGAAATAAGTGTTTGAGATTATCTGGGTACTTAATTTGTCATACTCTCTTATTTTAGTCCCCTGGATTAGGTGTTGACCTATTCAATGTCATAAATGTAATTCAGGTACCCTAACACAACCTTGAGAAAGTTCCCACTTTCCCTTGTCAATTGCTAAATCTCAGCAAGGTTAAGACTATACAGCATTGTGTCTCTCCACGTAAGGTCTATGTATGAGGTGTTTGTGTATGTGTGCGTGCACGTGTGTGCACTTGTGTCTAAAATTCCTAAAGGTGTGCTTTATTCTTGTGTAAATTGGTTTTCAAGAAAGTTCTAGATGCTTTGTTTCTCTGAGTGTGCTCAGCCTTGCCCGTGCCGTCACTGAGGACTCAGAATCACACTGTGGCTCCCAGGCCAGAGAAAAGTCCAGATGGACAGAAAAAGATTCATCTTGCAGTCACTGAGTTGCATCTTTGTGTGGCTTCTATGGCCTGTAATCCTGATGCAGATGACACAAGCAAGGTCTTGCAATTTTCACCCAAAGTCTCACAGGCCCCTAGCTTTTAATACCAGTCAGAGTATATAAAGAGATCCAATGGTTATGGTTCCTAGAACTTAGTCATTCTACATATGACTTCTTATTACAAGAGGTGTCTTAAGATTTGAAACAAATCTACAAATTACAGGTTTTTTGTTTGTTTTTCTTTTTTAAGTAACAGCCTTCAAGTACAGTGGTTTTTGATTGGTGATACATTTCAATGGGAGGCTTTCTTTGAAAAAGACTTGCCATCTGAGAGTAGGGAAGCCAGTTTGGATGGATCTCTACACTGGTGTGATTTCTTGGAGGGCAATTCAAGATGTTCATCAAAAATTTAAATGTACATATATACTAATATGTCTTACACAGGAATATATACCACAGCTGCCCAGATATATATTTAAAAGAATGTGTGCTGAAGCATTATTAATATGTGGGGAAAAACTTGGAATATTATGAAGTCACTAAAAGGAGGTAGATTTTATGAAAGTATAGGTGGATCCTGTGAGAAAGAAGCCAAAATAATTAAGTAAATAAAACAAATTGTAGACTAGGACATGCATAATAGTATAATTCCATCATGTTTACAATAATAATAAAAGGATAGATATGTACTTACTTATGGGTTTGTGCCTCTTTTATGATATCGATATACACTTATATGTATAGAAATCCTCTGAAAGAATATATAAACTGCCCACAAGGTTACCTTAGTGGAGTAAGAAAAGTATATTGTCTCCAAAAGAAATTTTAAAAGTATTTTATGCTGTTTCCATGATGTACAACTAGAATAGTCTCAGGGAAGACAATCTGGCTGGCATGGACATTGTAGTTTCTGACTGAAGTAAGTGTTTTAGATTATCAAGCTTATTATAGAATACAAAACTGATTCAGGTTTGTTGTAAAAAAACATTTCAAATAATATAGACATTTATATACGACAAAAGAAAATTTGCTTTTTCCTCATTCCCCACCTAAATCCCTCCTCAAGAGGGAGGGGACATTCTACTTTTATGTTGTACGTCTCTTTCCTGTTTTGCTTGTTTTTACTGTGAGCATGTAAAGCTTTCATATATAATAGTCATATTTCACTCTTCTAGGATCTTACCAAGACCTATTGGACCAGAAAGTTTGGGGATAGAGGCTAGATGTTTATATTTAAAAATAATATATTAATTTAAAAAAATTAAAAAACAAAACAAAAAAATAACTCTTACATGATTCTGATATACATTCTTTGTTAAAAACCACTGCTAGCTACAATCATTTTTCATGTCCTAAAGGCCAACATTACTTCAAATAAAATATAAAAATTTCCATCATGGAGGGGTTCCCATCTCTAAGAATTTAAGTAGCTTTATAAGCATGAATAAATGGAAACTTTCAAAATAAGGGCCTATCCCTGTTGCATTCTAAAGAGTTCATGGTTGAATTGACCATACTTAGTAGGAAGAGAATCATGATTTCACACTAGGAAGAGATAGTAACTCTGTGATTTACATATCTCTCTCGTCCACTACAGAGTCTGCTGCAGGCCTTGCTAGTCAGTCTTCAAACTTGTTCTTAGCCTTCTCATAGCTTAGGATCCTTTTTATTAGAACTCATTATTCCAGATAGCTACCTCCTATCCCTGATGTGCAATGTCAAATGAAATCTATCATAGTGGCCTTCTGTTTGTGATCTTTCTAGCACTATGTCCCCACTTTTTCAGAATATAAAACCCTTCTTTCCTACAAGCAACCCATTCCATGTGGATTTCATAGGCCTGACTATACTCCCTACTCCGGCTGTAGAAGTGGAAACATCACCTACACAGCTTCCGTAAATCAGAGAACCCATCCCATAGGCCATACTGATTGGTACAGGGATGGGTACATGATCAAGTCAGATCAATAAATTATTCTTTCCTGGAACTTTCTCCTGGAGTTATTTTGCAAACAAAACAAAACATGTTTCTCTCTCTTGGTTATTAAGCTTATATAGATTTTGAGTCTTCAGCTTTCAGCCATCATCTTGTTGGTGATCTGGAAAGAACTGGTTGAAGGACTCCCTGTCAGAGAAGGAAGTGAGACAGAGTCCTGATATTGTCATTTATAATCCTTGACCAAGGTATAACTGAAACCAGATGGATCTTCTGAACCTTCTATTTATGAGGGTTAATAAATTCCCTTAATTTGCCTACATTTGTTTGAGTTAGGTTAATGCCACCTACAATAAAGAATCTTCATTAATATGCCTGTTCTCCTTCCTTAGGCCTGGGTGTGAAAATCTGTGCTCAAGCTTCTTTTCATCTCTATATCCTTTCTTTCTATTTGTGAGCCGTTCTTCGTGTTTGTTGATTTAGCTCTTGTATTTGAGGATGGAACACTCAAAATCCAGAAGGCGTAGAGGATGGTGGTTTGCTGTTGTTGTTGTCATTATTAAGGTGAATACAAGAAATACTTTTTTTTTTAAAGATTTTATTTATATATTTGACAGAGAGGTAGAGAGAGATCACAAGCAAAGGGAGAGAGAGCAGAGCAGAGCAGCAGGCAGAGGGAGAGAGAGAAGCAGGCTCCCTGCTGAGCAGGGAGCCCAATGCAGGGCTCTATCCCAGGACCCTGGAATCATGGCCTGAGCCAAAGACAGCTGCTTAACTGACTGAGCCACCCAGGTGCCCGGAAAACAAGCAATTCTGATTGTAAATCAGTTCTATTAGAATTAGAATCAGGGATGAATTAGAATCTTGATAGATAATGAGAACCGTTGGCCAGCTCATTCATAGAACCACAGAATCTTAAAGGAGGAAGAGACCTAAGCCATTCAATATTCTCATTTTACAAAAGAGGAAACAGACGCAGAAGGTCCAAGGTCGTAGAATCTAGTCTGTAATCCAGCTTTTTCGGGTGCACTGCGTTATGCTACCTTTGTTCTGGTTCTAAAATAGTCAAACTGGATCATGAAAGGACTAGATGTAATCTTCAAAATGTATGAGCATCATTACCAATCAGAACGTGAGCAGTTTCATCAAAATTCAGCATTTACAACTGCACGGCAAAGCAGCAGAAAAAATAAGTAGACCACATTAAACGTAACCTCATACATGGCTAAACTGAAGTTTTTTTCATCCGTGATTCAAAGTCCAGATTTTTCCAATCTTCCCAACTTGGTGTCTTTACTCTTTCAAATGTTGAGGAGAGTTTTTGAAAGTTTTCTCCCAGCCCTGCCATACTACCATACATTCAGCTAGAATAGTGATTTCCTCTTTTTTGTGTGTGTATTTGATTTCCTCTTAAATTAATACTCTTAAAGAAAGGACTGCATCAATAAACAACTTGTGGGGTTATTTTCAAGTAAATAATAGATTATTGGCAGTTCACGAAAAGTCTGTATTTATATCTAGAGATTTTTTCTTTGTTAACTCCTTGCATTCCTGAGAGAGATATATGACCTACAGAGCAATGAATCATTTCATTCCAAATACATAGAATCATGGAATTTAGGGTGAGAGGGTTATTTAGAAACTGCTTAGTTCAACAATTATTGATGAGGAATCCAAGACCCAGGAAAATTAATTGACTGTATGCCACCATGGGCAGGGAGCTATTATGGATCTTTCCATAATGTCAACTGATACTAACTTTTTCTTATAAATCTGAATTTTCATGAAAATTTTGAAGCTTGATGACAAGTTAAAAAATGTACAAAATATCATTTTTAATTTTAGTATCAATTTGAATACCTAAATAACATGAAAGTAGTATTTGAGTGCTTAATTAAGCTAACATGTATTTTCTTATTTTTCTACTTCCCTTCCCAACCACACTCCAAAAAGCAACAATAATTATTCCAAAAACATTTTTCCCTTATTTAATACTCTACAATCTGATGTTAGAGAAATAGAATCAACATATATTCTCATAAAATACTTTGTGTCATATGCACTTAACCTTAAAAGGTTGTGTATGTATACTAAAGCATTTGGTCCATGGTCTAATAGTCCCCAATATTGACATATGCAGAATTCCAAAAGTCTGAACACCTCTGCAGAATCTTTGAAGACCTGAAGACCTCTTCAGGTCCAATTGATGAAATTAAGCACATCAAACACATGAAAAGCTTGCAGCAAAGATGCAGAAAGCACACTGGGTCACCAAGCCTCAGAAGCAAAGACTGAAAAAGGACCTCTCCCTGCTCTGCTTTGCAAGGAAAGGCGGCTCTTGAATGGGAGAAAAACAATTAGAAAACGCAGTATCATAATCCAAGAAAAGCCAAAGAGGGGAAACAGATGTCTTTTACCTAATTCTGTATTTTCTATTCTTTCAGGTGAGAAAGAAAGCCTTGTGGGAACTTGCAAGCCTTATGTGGCCCAATGTTACCGTCTTCCAAACCACAGAGAGGTGAGTCTCAGACACAATGGTCAGTAGAGTTGCCCCTGAAGCTTCTAGCTGCTGCCAGCCAGGGCCTAGAGTTCTTTTTTTAAGAAGTTGCTTTTTAATTTTTTTTTAAATTTTGTTTTTTTAAGATTTTATTTATTTATTTGACAGACAGAGATCACAAGTAGGCAAGAGAGGCAGGCAGGGAGAGAGAGGAGGAAGCAGGCTCTCCGCGGAGCAGAGAGCCCGATGTGGGGCTCGATCCCAGGACCCTGACCTGAGCCGAAAGCAGAGGCTTTAACCCACTGAGCCACCCAGGCGCCCCTGCTTTTTTATTTTTAAGGAAACTTACATAAAGAACTTAGAAAGTGTGTGAAACCAGAAAGTTTTTTCTTTGAAACAGTATCAGCTCATCATCATATTTACTCTGCTCTGGATTTTGCTAGCTATTAGGGCTACAAAAATGAAATCCCACTTCTTTAACATTTATTTTAAAGGGCAAATATCATAAGAGTGCAATTATAGATACAGAAAGGTGTTCGTTGTAGCATTTATTACAACAGCAAAACATCGGCAGCAATCTGAACAACCATCACTATGGAATTTGCTATGTTGCATCCACACAGGAAAAAGTTACACTAAAAAAAGTATTCTATGGAAATTTTTGTTGTTTCTGTTCTAATTTTTAATTGGATGAGATGGTATAGGTAAGAAACTCCAAAATATGTGCTTTCAGAAAGCAGTTTTACCGGGGAAGGAGTTAATCATGAAATGCTTTCTTTCTTTCTCGTTTAAACTCCTTCTGGGTAAAGAAATTCTATGTTGTAACAAGACCAGCCGGGGTTCCCATACAAGAGATTGTTTCTCTAATATTTGTAAGACTGACCAACCTAAATCATTGAGTTAGGGAGTGCCCCAGCTGGACGTAATTATTCTGTGTAGATGGGGCCCTGGTAGATTGAATTATTTTGGACATCTACCAGGGCACCTGGCTGGTGACTGTATATATTACGGGGATACTGCGTTCAGGACATTGAAAGCAACAGGCATTAGTTTAGAAAAAAGGAAGAACCTAAATATAGGTTTATTAGAGCTATCTTTGTCTGTATGTCAATTGTTAAAACATGCATTAATACACATGAGGCTTTCTTAAATCATCGGTAGTCTACAAATGACAACAAACTAATCAAATCTTCACTGTCTGGAGAGGTGAAGTTTCACATAGATTCTGGTCCCTTTGGTTTGTTTTTTTTCTGTCTCCAGCATTTACTGTCTGTTTCTTAAGGCTTTGTCCTTGGTTTCAGCTTCTGGCTGCAGGATTTCTCATACTCTTTCTGTACTTTCTCAAGATCCTATTGTTATGGAACAAGGACCTTGCACTCTCCCCTACGGAAAAGTTATATGCTGCTGCCCCATCATGATTTCACTGCTCTCTTTTGACGTCTGTAATTTGTGCATCACTTTATTCTGCATGAGTGTGGCAACTCTTCACTCACTCATTTATTCATCAAATATTTATGGAATGCCTACTTTGTATCACATCCTATTGTACAAATAATAAGATTTGGTTTGTACTCTTTGGCCATAAAACAAATCTCATAAGTTACAGAGCCTTGAAAACTAGTCAGAATATATTTTCTAAAAACAAAAATGGCAAAAAGCTATCTAAAAATTCTCAAATTCTTGTATTGGACAATGTATTTCTAAATAATTTATGGATCAAAAATCAGCTACAATGGAAATTAGAAAATACTTTAAACTGAATGATAATGAAGATATTTCAGATTAAGAGGAAATCATTAAAGCACTGCACAGAGGGAAATTTATACTTTTTTTAAAAAAGATTTTATTTATTTATTTAACAGACAGAGATCACAAGTAGGCAGAGAGGCAGGCAGAGAGAGAGAGAGAGATGAGGAAGCAGGCTCCCCGCTGAGCAGAGAGTCTGATGCAGGGCTCCATCCCAAGACCCTGGGATCATGACCTGAGCCAAAGGCAGAGGCTTTAACCCACTGAGCAACCCAGGAGCCCAAATTTATACTTTTAAGTGTTTATGTTAGAAAAGGAGAACGACTCAAAGTCAATAATCCTTGCTTCCACATTAAGATAACAGAAAAAGAAGAGAATTTTAAATAAAACTAAGTAGAAAAATTAAATGAATAAAGAATGGAAATCAACACAAAATGGACAAACAATAGAGAAAAGTAACAAAAGTAAAATATTTGTTCTTTGAAAAGATTAATAAAATGGATAAAAGGTGGTTAAGGCAATGAGAAAACACAAGCCACTGTTGTGTAAATGAAAGGGAGGTCATCATTACAGATCCTAGAAGTATTAAAAGGATAGTAAAGGACTCTTATGAATAATTTTATGCAAATAACCTCAAGAACATAAGGGAACAGGAAATCAAAAACAATACCTCATTCTTGGAGATATTGCAAAGGTATTTGACTTCATCACAAACTTGAAAGATATAGGAGTGGTGACTCCTTCTATCCCTATGTAACTGTCCCAAATGAGCTGTGAAGACAGCAACTCTGTTTGGAGAATGTCACTGGATTCTTGAGAAATTAATTAGGTAGGAGCTCCAGTCAGCTGCTATCCTAGATGCGGGCTCTATCTAGTTTGTTATAGAACTGCTGATCATAAATTGGGTGTTACCTTATCTATCAAGCTATAAGATTGAGTGTGCATAGAGGCACTTCTTCAACAGTAAGAGGGACCCATGAGACTGAGCTCTAGCAGACCTAAAAGTACTGGTAAGCTGTGTAAATATATGGTGTCCATTTTCAGTATTCTCAACTTTGATGTATAACCATATCCCCTTCAACCCAGTGATAGAGCCTCATGGCAGGAAGAGTAGCATATGACCATTTAAATAAGGAAACAAAACATTCAGCCTGATTTATGGATGATGATTCTGTACTATATGCAGACTGCTATACTTACTAAGCTCAGTTGTGTCTGTTGGTAATGATGAATTGACAATGATGACAAGTGACAATGATTAAGAGAATTTCTCCCTCTGGGCAGAATTTTAAGTGGTACATCTTTTTGTTCACATTTCTTGGAAACAGGGATCTCCTATGTTATGAGTCTAAATTGATAATCAGGGGCCAATGATTGGAGGCTAGAAAAACATAATACTGCATGATTGGCAATAAGAAGGTCTAGGTGCAGAGTAAGTGGATAGAAACTTTTGACATACCAAGGGCAGGTGGTAAGAGTGATCTTCCCCAGGTGCAAACAGTTTTTAGAACATAAATCAACAAAAGATTTTTTGAGGGAGGAGTATTGTATCACTGACATTGTTTAGAATTGCCAGCTCATGCTGCTAATAAAAAGAAGATTAATTTATAATTGCTTTTATTATTTTTTAAAATTCTCTGCAAACAGTGCACCCCCTTATTATATGTACCTGGTGAGCCACTCCCATTGCCCTGTCTTTGACCCAGAGTGTGACCATATTTGCAAATATTTATGAATGCTGACTAAGGATCTTCACAACTAAGGACCTTCTCAATAATCAAATGGCCAAAGGATGGACCAGATGACCCACTCCATGGAAGTCAATCAGCAGTCACTTTATTTGGTCATTCTAGTGATTGCTCAATGAGTTCATGGAAAGTATGCCAGTAGGGATGGAAGTTATGTATGGGATCTGGCCCCTACCTCTGAAGGGTGCCCAGTGCATCAACAACAGATATTAGCCCTGAGCCCTGCTGTATCACCATATCTCAATATCACTAGCCAGCCACCTGGTGGCAGAATAATGATATGTGACTCCTTTTGTTGGTGGGGGCAGAAATGTATTATCACTGGAATAGACCATGTTAAATGAAATAGTCTTGCTTTAAAGCAGTTAACTTATAGAAGTAGGAAAGATATAAATGAATGAATGAGTGAATGAGTGAAACTGAACAGCATAATAGAGATGAAAATAAAAATCCTTTTAAACTGTAAAAACTACAAAGATTTTAGTAATAAAATAAAAAAGACATAAAATGAAAAGACTTATGAAATAGACAAAAACTTTTGCTATTCCATTTATAGTTCAATAGAGAACATCAAATATATTTTATGTGAGAAAGGCAACAAAATGGCAGAAAGGAAGGAATTAGGGGCACCTGGGTGGCTCAGATGGTTAAGCATCTGCCTTTGGCTCAGGTCATGATCTCCAGGTCCTGGGATCAAGCCCCATGCCAGGCTCCTAGCTCAGTAAGGAGTCTGCTTCTCCCTCTCCCTCTGCCTCTCCCCTTGTTTGTGCTCTCTCCCTCTCTTCTTCTCTCGCTCCTTCAAATGAGTAAATAAAATCTTTAAAAAAATAAAAAAGAAAGGAATTACTTGGGAATTCTACCTAAACAAAAAGATATAAATAAGCTTGAAAATCTTGATGAAATGCACAATTTTCTAGGTAATTACAAATTATAAAATTGACCAAAAGTGGTGGGATATCTGAAATGGGCTAATAAAAGAATAAAATGGTTTTCAATGAAATCACAAAAGGTAGAAAAAGTATATCAGTAATCACTTTTCAAATGTGAATGGTCTAAATGCATCAGTTAAAAGACAGAGATTGGGGATGCCTGGCTGGCTCAGTCAGTGGAACATGTGAATCTTGTACTCAGAGTTGTGAGTTCAAGCCTCATACTGGGTGTAGAGATTACTTAAAAGAAAAATAAAAACAAAAACCTTAAAAAAAAAAGATATTGTCAGAGTATATAAAAAACATGACCAAGTACATATTGTCTATAATAAACTCACTTTAAATATAAAGACATGTATATATTAAAACTAAAGTGTTGGAGATATACTATGTTAATTCTATTCAAAAGAAAAGAGGAGTAACTATATGAATTTTAGACAGAGGAGAGTTAAGAGGAAGGAAAATTATCAGGGATAAAGCGAAGCATTATATAATGATAAAGAGGTCAATACTCTATTTAGACATAGCAATCCTTAATGTCTATGTGCCTAACAGCACAGCATCAAAATACATGATGCAAAAATTGATAGAAATGCAAGGAGAAATAGATGAATCCACTATGATGGAGACTTTAACACTTCTCCATCAGAAATGGACAGATTCAACAAGCAAAAAATCAGTAAGGCCATAGTTGAACTCAACAGCACCATCATTCAACTGGGTATAATTGACACCTATAGACTACTTGATCCAATGATAGCAGATCAAACATTCTTTTCGAGTTTATATGGAAGAGACCACACTTGGGGTCAGAAATACAACTTAACAAGTATAAAGAATAGAAATCATGCAAAATCTGCTTTCAGACTTTATGAAATTGAATTAGAACTCAATAATAGAAATGTAGCTGGAAAATTTTTAAATATTTGGAGATTAAACAGGACAATTTTAAGTAACACATGAGTCAAAGAAGAAATCTCAAGAGAAATATAAAAATATTTTTAACTAAATTAAAATGAAAGTATAACTTACCAAAATTTATAGAGTACAGTGAAAACAGTGCTTATAAGGAAATTTATAGCAATAAATGCATATATTGGAAATGAGAAAGATCTAAAATTAGTAATCTAAGTTTCCACCTTAGGCAATTAGAAAAAGAAGAGCAAAGTAACTCCAAAGTAAGCATAAGAAAAAAAACTCATAAAAATTAGAGCAGAAATTAATGAAATTAAAAATAAGAAGTCAATAGAGAAAATTAACAAAATCAAAAAGCTAGTTCTTTGGAAAAACTGATGCAATCAGTAAAACCATAGCCAGCTAAGGAAAAATAAGGAAGAAAACACAAATTGCTAATATCAGAAATGAAAGAGGGGACATCATTATAGTTACCATGAATGTTAAAAGGATAGTAAATAAATATTATGAGCAACTTTATGCCCATAAGCTTAATAACCTACATGAAATGGATCCATTCCTTGAAAGACACAATTTGATAAACTTACTCAGGAAAAAATAGATAATAATAATAATAATAATAATAATTCTATATCTATTAAAGAAATTAAATCAATAATTAATAACCTTCCAAAAGAGAAGGCACCCAGCCTAGATGAGTTCACTGGTAAATTCTATCAAACATATAAGGAAGAAATTAGAATAATTCTCTGCAATTTCTTCCAAAAGATAGAAGCTAGAGGGAATATTTCCCAATTCATTCTATGAGGCTGGCATTACCCTAATACCAAAACCAGACAAAGACATTTTAAGAAAACTGCAGATCAATATCTCTTATGAACACAGATGCAAAAATTCTCAACAAAATATTAGTATATCAAATCCAACAATGTATAAAAATAAATATACATCATAATGAAGTGGGATTTATTTCAGGTATGCAAGGTTGGTTCAACAATCAAAAATCAATTACTGTAATCCACATCAACAGTCCAAAAGAGAAAAATCATATGATGATCATATCAATAGATGCAGAAGCATTTGACAAAATCCAACACCAGTTCCATGACAAAAACTCTCAGCAAAGTAGGAGTAGAGGGGAACTTGTTCAGCTTAATGATGAACATCTACAAACAAACAAAACAAAACACTACAGCTAACATCATATTTAATCGTATGAAACTCAAAGCTTTTCTGCTAAGATCAGGAACAAGGCAAAGATGTTCTCTCTCCATTGCTTTCAACACCATACCAGATTTCCTAGCTAATGCAGTAACACAGGAAAAGGAAATAAATGGTATACAGGTAGGGAAGCTATAAACTGTCTTTGTTTGCAGATGACATCATCTTCTATATAGAAAACTCTAAAGACTTTACCAAAAAAAATCCTAGAACTAACAAGTGATTATAGAAGGTTGTAGGATACAAGGTTAAAATACACAAGTCAATCACTTTCTTATATGCTAACAATGAATAAGTGGAATTTGAAATAAAAAACATATTATCATTTATATTAGCAGTCCCCAAAATAAAATACTTAAGTATAAATCTTACCAAATTTGTACAAGATCAACTTGTACAAAACTTTTTTGAAGAATACTATAAAACTCTGATGAAAGATACCAAAGAACTAAATAAATGAAGAGAGATTTTATATTCATGGATTGGAAGACTCAATATTGTCAAGTTGTCAGTTTTTCCAACTTTATCTATAGATTAATACAATCCTAATTGAGATTTTGTCAAGTTATTTTGTGGATATTGACAAACTGATCCTAAAGTTTATATGGAGAAGAAGAAGACCCAGAATAGCCAAGCAAATATTAAAGGAGAAGAACAAAGAAGACTAATATTACCTGATTTCAAAACTTAACATGAAGCTCAAGACAGTGTGGTATTGGTGAAAGAACAGAAAAATAGATCAATGGAACAGAATAAAGACATCAGAATAGGTCCACATAAATGTAGTCAACTGATCTTTGACAAAGAGTGAAGACAATACAGTGGGCCAGTAGAGCTGTATGTGCACAAGCAGTAAAAGTGAATGTAGATATAGACATTATACCTTTCATAAGAGTTAACCTGAAATGAATCATAGAACTAAATGTAAAACACAAAACTGTAAAACTCCTAGAAGATAATATTGGATAAAAATCTGTGTAACTTTGAGTATGTCAATGACCTTTTAGATAAAAGACAAAGGGAATGATCTGTGAAGAAATAATTAAAAAGCTAGACTTTGTTGAAATTAAAAACTTATGCTCTGATAAAGACAATGTCAATAGAAAGAGAAGACAAGACACAGGCTAGGAGAAAATGTCTGTAAAAGACACATCTGATAACAAATTGTTGTCTAAAATATATAAAGAACCCTTAAAATTCAGCAATGAGAAAATGAAAAACTCAATTAAAAAATGGGCCAAAGAACTGAACAGACTATACTAAAGAAGACATACAGATGGCAAATAAGCATGTAAAAATATGTTCCACATCATATGTCATTAGGGAATTGGAAATTAAAATAATAAGGGGGCACGTGGGAGGCTCATTAGGTTAAGCGTCTGCCTTCAGCTCAGGTCATGATCCCAGGGTCCTGGGATCAAGACCCACATAGGGCTCCCTGCTCAGGAGGAGTCTACTTCTCCCTTTCCCTCTTCGTGTCATATTCCCTGCTTGTGTTTGTGCTTTCTCTCTCGCTCTCAAATAAAATAAGATAATAACAAGATACCTATTAGAACGTCCAAAATCCAAAACTCAGACAACACCAAATGTTGATGAGAATGAGAAGCAAAGGGAAATCTGATTTATTGCTGGTGGGAATACAAAGTGTTGCAGCCACTTTGGAAGACAGTTTGTCAATTTCTTATAAAACTAAGCATACTCTTACCATATGATCCTGCAGTTGTGCTCCTTGTTATTTACCCAAATGAACCAAAAACTTCTGTTCACACAAAAACCTGTACAAAGGTGTTTATAACAGCTTTTTTCATAGTTGTCAAAACTTGGAAGCAACCAGGATGTCCTTCAGGAGACGAACACACAAACTATGGTACATCCTGACACAAGACTATTATTCAGTGCTGAAAAAGAAAGAAGCCAATCTGCAAAGTTTATGTACTGTATGATTCCAACTATATGGTATTCTTGAAAAGGCAAAAGTAAAGAGGATAAAAAGATCCGTGGTTGCCAGGGACTGGTGGGGAAAGTGGGGAGGGATGAATAGATGAAGCACATGGGATTTTTAAGGCAGTGAACATATTCTGTAGAAGCCATAATTCTGGATATATGACATTATACATTTGCTCAAACCCACAGAATGTACAACATCGAGAGTGAACCCTAATATAAACTATGGATTTTGAGTAGTAATAATGTATCAACGATGTAGGTTCATGAATTACAACAAATGTACCTGTGTGGTATGGGATATTGATAGTGGGAGAGGCTGTGCATGTGTTAGGATAGGAGATATATGGGAAATCTCTATACCTTCCATTCAGTTTTTTTGTGTGTGAACATAAGACTGCTCTAAAAAATAAAGAGTATTAGAAGTAGAAAAAGGGACAAAAATAATACATAATAAAATTTTAGACCAATTTCATTTGTGAATACAAATATAAAAGGCTAGGAGAAGGCTATATGTAATATAAAATAAAATAATTCAATTCAATTCAAATTGAAATCACAAAAATTTTACCAAGTAAAATCCAACAGTATGTTACTATATCATAACCAATTGGGATTTAGCATAGTAAAATAAGAAAATTTTGATATTGGGAATTATATTAATGTAATCCCTGGTGTTATCAGATTAAAGTAAAAAAGCTGAGGATCTTTCAATAGAAGCTGAAAAAAGTCTTAGACAAAATTCAGTACCCATTTATGATTTAAAAAATCTTTTAATCTAAGGAGAGGAAGAAATATCTTTAGTAAAGTATGAGTTATATTCAAGAACTGACAGCAAGCTTCATGCTTAATAGTGAAATATTACCATGACAGTCAGAAATAAAACATAGTTACCATCTGCATTAATGTTTGTCAATGTGTAAACAAGAAAAAAGAATAAAAGGAATAAATACAGGGAAAAAGAAGCAATAAAACTGACATTATTTCTAGTGAAATGATCATCTAACTCAAAATTTTAAGAAAGTAATCAGCATGTATTTTGTGGTGGCTGAGCATTACTAACTTATTTGCACAGTAAAACCAATTCATGTATTTAAAAATGAATATTCAATGTATTAGGGCAAGAAACTTTAAAATTTTAGTCCTCTCTAAACCTTTAATTTCAATTTACAAATCTTCTTTGTAAGTATTGTTAAATAAGAACAATAACCTTCACTTCTTTTAAAAAATAATATTTGAGTAACTTACATTTTATAGACTAAATTCTTTAAAAATTGGCTCTTTTAAAAAAAGATTATTTATGTTAGAGAGAGTGAGAGAGAGCATGAGTGGGAGGGGCAAAGGAAGAGGGAGAGTGAATCTCAAGCAGGGTCCACGTCAAGAGCAGAGCCCAAGGCGAGGTTCCATCTCACGGACATGAGATCAGGACCTGAGCAGAAACCAAGAGTCTGACGCTTACATGACTGCACTACCCAGGTGCCCCCCAAATTAGTTCTCTTTACACCTTCCACTTTCTTAAAGGAAATAAAATGTACTTATAATTTTGATAAATTTAATTTTCTTCATAACCTTAAACATGCCTATTGTAATAAGCAAAACCTTTCTAAGTATGTATACAACTTTTATAAATCTAATAAATTAAACCTGCAAGTGAAGCATAGCTCATATTATTTAATACTATTTACAGATTTGGTCAAATTCTCTTTCATATTTCAAAATAAATCGTTAATTTTTTTTTTTCTTTCTGTAGGCTGAGGAGGGGCAGAGGGAGAGGGAGAATCTAAAGCAGGCTCCACACCCAGCCAGGAGCCAGGCACAGGGCTGGACATCACAATCCTGCAATCATGACCTGAGCCAAAATCAAGAGTCAGACACTTAACTGACTGAGCTGCCCAGGAGCCCCAAAGTAAATCCCTAATTCTAAAGTCAATTATTCAGCTACACATTTCAAATTGAAATCACAAGGCTAATCTGTTGGAAACCTCATGCCCGTTCAAAATCCAAATCTACCCAAATTATCCTAAATATAACACAAAAGTATCAATAATTTAAGTTTAATTTTCTTTGGACTATATTAAATTCTAAACTTCCATGAGATTGGAAACACACTACCACTGCTAGCAAACATCATCATCTCAAGTTTTATCATCTCAAGTAAACACAGGTTAAGAGAGAGGAACCTGGGATCTGTATATCCAGTTTGATTCTCCCCTCATCTCTAATAGACACCTTGAGCACCTTTCACTGTTGCTATGGCAACAGGGACTCCAAGTATAAACCCTTTAAGTGGGGTTCATTTCTCTTGGGTTCAAATTACAAAATACCCAATTCTTCCATCTGATTAAAGTCCACAATCTCCTATTGAGGCTGCTGATAACTCTGTTCACCAAAATTCTTTACTACGTGATTGAATTTTGTATTTATATTTTTTTCCCTCTCTGGTTGGATATAAAATCTTATAGCTATTTAAAGGACACATGAATATATTTCACACCTTTGTCTCTGATGTCAAAATATCCAATCAGAGTTTCCAGAGAGGAGCAAAGAGAATTAACTAAAAGAATTTTTAAATTTTTTTATTTTTTATTTTTTTAAAGATTTTATTTATTTACTTGACAGAGAGACAGAGAAGGAACACAAGCAGGGGGAGTGGTAGGGGTAGTGAGAGAGGGAGAAGCAGGCTTCCCGCTGAGCAGGGAGCCTGATGCGGGGCTCCATCCCAGGACCCTGGCTTCATGACCTGAGCTGAAGGCAGACACTTAACGACTGAGCCACCCTGGTGCCCCAGGAATTTTTTCAATAAAATGGCTGGATATAAGATATTTGTAGTATCTCTACACCAGCGATTAGGAAATATAATATCAAAAGTAACAAAAACCATAAAATATCAGAAATAAATCTATCAAGAAATGCATAAAACCTATGTAAATAATACTTTAAAACCTTATTCAAGAACTTAAAAGAAGACCTCAATAAATGAAGATGGAAACTGTGTGTCTGGATAAGGAGGTTTAACACTATAAAACTGTCATATCAGTTGCAAATTAATAAATTCAAACTTTTATGAAATTTGAAAAGTGATTCTCAAAAATACCAGATTTTAAAAAAACAAATGAAAAAAAATGAGGTAGAACTTGACTTATCCAATATCAAATTGTTCTATGAAACTATAGTAATTAAAGTAAAATATTATTAGCTCCTATATAAAGAGAACAACTGAACAGAATAGAAAATCTCCAAAGAGATGAAGAAATGAATTGGAATTTAGTTTATAATAAAAATGGTATTTTTAATTTTAACCAAAGAAGGAAGAATGAAATGGTGTTGGAACAATTTGGAAAAATAAGTATAGATATCTACTTCACACTACAATAATTCCAAATGAATTAAAATCTTCAACTTGAAAAAGCAAAATTACAAGAGTATTAGAAGGAAAGATGGAGAAATATTTCACTGTGGTAAGGTCTTCCTAAGCAGCACACAAAACCTAGAATCCAAGAAAAAAAAATACTGCTTTATTTCTCATAAAAATATAAAGTTTTCCTCAAAGATAACACTTAAAAAGTTAAACTCAAACACAAATAGACTGAGATAAAAAATATTTGTCAAACATGTAATTAACAGTTAGTATCCACAAAATAAAAATGGGTCTCACAAATACAAAGAAAGATCAACAACCCAATTGAAAAATGGGGAAAGAATGTGAACAGATCATTAACAGCAGAGAAGTGCAAATAGTCCACAGACATAAAAAGATGGTGAGCCTTGCTCCTTATGGAGGAAATGCAAATTGAAACAACACTGTGATGTCATTTTTTACTCAATGGATTGAGAAAAAATTGTAACTTGGTAATATCCAGTATCAGCAAGTGTCAGGGGAAGAAAATGCCATCAGACAGTCCTGGTAGAAATGTTAATTGGTATCTTTTAGGCAGTATCTGTCTACACTGATAGATCTTTAACCCAACAAGGAATCTATGTTAAAGAGATAATTGTGCCTGCAGAGATGTTAGAAAAAAGTCCTCTGTATCACTTTGATAAATTAAATACAATTTAAATATCCATCAGTAGAAATGTAGCTGAATAAATTATGATATATCTGTACAAAACATGCCGTTCAGTCAAAACAAATATTATCGAATAACAAGTATATTGTGAATCCATTGAAAAAGCAAACAAACACCAAAATGTATATGAGCACATGTCCCTGTATTTATGCCATGTATAGAGAAAGGACTAGAAATTTACAGACCAAATTGCTGACTTCGGATCGTCTTTTGGGAGGGGAGTTGGTATATTGGAGAAGAGGGTTGTTTTTATAGGTATCTGGCTTCTTTAATTCAAAAAGCTTTTCAGCTGTCATAGCTTTTGGCTAAATAATCAATAAAACAACCTCCTTGTTTCTCTAGGACCTTCTCCCGGATTTATCTCGGAGCTCCATTAGCAGATGCTACAGATAAGTGGGATCTGAAAGGACACATAGCACTTGGAATTGTCTCCCCATCATTGACAGGTTAGCTCTGGGAATTGTTGGGGCTTGGTTTATTGATTCATATATCCATCATTCTTTCATTCTGGAAATAGTGTGCTGATGAAGCTAGACTCACGGACAGTTAACATTTATTTAGCAGAGCTAGCCCCACTTTCAAACTCTGGATTAAAATCTGGGCGGGGCTGGTTCACTGATCACTCCAGCTGAAAAAATACCCTGCAGTCAATTGTGTCATAATCATGGCCCCAATTGAGTAATTAATTGTAAAGTCCTGTGTAGTAATCAAAGTCTGAATTTGTGTCATGTTAATTCACCTTTCTTGCCCTGGGTGAGTCGTGGTTCTGCTTGATCCTTCAGAGTGGAAGAGGGGCTGCTGTCCGTTTCTTACCTGCCTCGCATTTCTCCTCCTCTCCCCACCGACTATGCAGGGCACCCAGTGGCGGGGGGACGGGGGACTTGGCAGGTTCTTACTTGACCGTTGCAATCATAAGCTGACTTTGCCATGTCTGGATCTTGTGAGTTCTTCTGTGGGTTCCTCAGAGACTCCCCTGGGGGGCCTCTTCAAGTTCAAATCCTTTGAAGTGAGCAGTGTCCCTTCTTTGGCTGGTCAGTCTGCAGGCTCCCCGATCGCTCGGCTTCCGCATTCTTCCACTTTCCTCTGAACTCTGGCAGAAGCTTATTGAGACAGGGCAAGGCTCCATTTTTAATGACACTGGGACAACATTCTTCTGTGGATTTCCCACATTTGAGGGGCTCTCACGGCACTGGTTTGCAGTTATTACTGTGCTGTACTGGCTGTTCGCCAGCCTCTTGCTTTTTCTGTCTCACGACTTGAAAAAACACCCAGGAGACTCTCCGGATACTCCCTCTGGAGCCTCTCTCACTAGAACTAGGATGAGGGGCAGGTACTCCTCTCTCTCTCTCTCTCTCTCTTCCCCCTGGTGGCAGGAGCTCTAAGCAGTGAGAGCCACAGTCGGAAGTGGACCCCAGGAAATCTTCTTCTCCAAAGCCCCACTTTAGGCACTTTCAAGGGATGGATCCCAATGCCCAGTGAGTCAGACCCTCATGGATCTGTCCTTTTACATCTGAGCTATGGGTGAACATACCCACAGCCAAGAAATTAGTTCTGAACATTTTCTTTAAGTGTTTACATCTTGGTCTGCACCTTCTGCTGGGATTTCCTTTCTGTTTCATCTTGGTGCCTCAGCAGAAAATTTCCAGTCAACATCCTGTTTCCATTTGTTTGCTTGTCTATTTTAGACAAGAACCAGCATCTTCTTTGTAGCACACACTGAGCTTGGGAATCATGAATACAAATGACAGTAACTGCGCTTCAGAGTCAGATGTACGTGGATTTCAATACTGGTTTCTCTGTAGTGCAAAGTTCTTAATCTTTCTAAGTCTTATCAGTAGTGTGGTGATGGTTAATTTTATGTATACTTTGACTTAAGCCACAGCTGCCCAGACATTTGGTCAGATATTACTCTGAGCGTGTCTGGGAGGGTATTTCTACCTGAGACTAATACCTGAATTGATCGACAGTAAAGCAGATCGCCCTCCTTTCCCCGTGCTAATAATAATGGCAACATCAACCACTGCCCACTCTG
This sequence comes from Mellivora capensis, assembly GCA_004024625.1. Taxonomy (NCBI): domain Eukaryota; kingdom Metazoa; phylum Chordata; class Mammalia; order Carnivora; family Mustelidae; genus Mellivora; species Mellivora capensis. The sequence goes on along the minus strand of PISX010011076.1, from coordinate 38,281 downwards.
CATCAGTCACTGTGCCAGACGCTGAGAGTGATGGACACTGATGAGCACCCCCCTTCCCTTGTGAGTTTACATTCAGGTGGTAGGTTGAGGGGGACAGAGAAAAACAAAACACAACCAACATCAAGAGAGTGAATAGCTGAATAGAAAACTAACAAACTGCAGATGTGCCCGCAAGGAAACAGAAAGGTTATGAGATAATGGGGTGTGGAAGGGACTTTAATAGGTGGTAAGGAAGGACACAAAGGGGAGGTGACATGTAACCTGAAACTGTGAGGATGGGAAGCGGCCACCACAGGATGAGGAGGAACATTCCAGACAGCAGACCAGAGTCCCCGAGGCATAGGCTGGTTCAGGGAACTGAGAGAAAAACCAGGGAGCATAGGACAGAGTAGGGGAGGGAGAGAGCACTACTAGGTGAGGTAATAGAGAAGTGGGGAGGAGCCAAGCCATGCAGGGCCATGGAAACCACAGTACAGAGTTTGGATTTTCTTCTAGGTGTAAAGGGAAACCAAAACGTATCTTGGGATGGAGGGTAACATGAGCCAAATTCCATTTTAAGAAGATCTAGCTTTCTTGCTGAGACAGAAAGAATGGGTGAGGGGGTGGGGGGGACCAGAGTGGAAGCAGGTAGAAAAGGTCACATTGGTCTTGCTTGAACAGGCAAGATCTGATGGTGGCCCCCGTTGTGGTGGTAGTGATGGATATGTGGAGAAGGTCGTAAATTTATGTTATAGCTCAGAATTAATAGGATTTGCTAATGGATTCGATGTGAGCTGAGGAAGCTGGGACAAAGGGAGGATTGTCTTGATTTCCAGTGAGTGAGTGGATGGTAACACCATTGTCTCGGCGGAGCAATTCTGAGGACATGGTGGGAGGGCCAAAATAGGGAGGGAACAGCAGTCTTGTGTTGGGTGTATTAAGTCTGGTATTTCTGTAGAGATGTAAATAAGGCCATTAAATATGTTAGCCCGAGCCAGTGGTTCTCAAACTTCAGGGAGCATCAGAAACACCTGTGGGGCTTGATAAAACAGATTGCTGGGCCCACCCCCAGAGTTTCTGGTTAAGAAGGTTCGGGTGGGGCCTGTGAATTTGCATTTCTAACAAGTTCCCAGGTGATGCTGATGCTGCTGGTCGGGGTTCCTACTTGAAGAATCACTGGTCTAGACAGAGGATAATTCTAGGAGTCTGGAAGTCATCAGCATGAAGATAACATTTAAATCCATGGGACTAGATGAGATTGCCTAATGAGGCTGTGTGGAGAAACGAGAGAAGGAGGGCCTGGATTAAGTTTTGAGAGGGATTAGAGAAGAAAGACCCAATAAAGGCAGGATCAGAGAAGAAGGAAAACGAAGAGCGCATGGGGTTTCGGAAGCCAGAGGGGTTGAAGGTTTCAGTCCAGATCAACTGAACATGACAAATACTGTGGAGAAGCAGAGTAAGAAGGGGGCTGTGAAGTGTCCATCAATCCACCAATAGTAGGACTTCTGTGAAGGGCAAGTACTTTACAAACAGTATTTCTCTGAACCCACAAATCCCATCAAAGGAGTACAGTTAGCAGAACCGTACAGTTAAGGGAAGTGAGGCTCAGAGATGTTACAGTTTTTTAGGGCAACAAAGGGTCTAAAGCCCACGTTTCTTCCATTAGCGTCCTCGGGAATGTATGCGCAATGTGTCCCCTGCTTGGGCCTAAAATCTACAAGGCAGGCCAACCTTTGGCAAAAACTTGAAGGAGCCATGCTGCTCACTCCTCCCCTCATTCACTCCCCGCTGGCTGCTCCCAGACAAGGGCCACAGCATGCTGCCTGCTGTCCTGGTTGACTCCCAGTGCCTTCCGTACCCAAGACCCACCTGGACTTCGTTCTTGGCAATAGCATAAACCTGTCTTATTACCAAATGATAATGGACCAAAGTGGGTGCTAATTGGTGGTGTGCAGTCAAGGCTTCACAATCACCTTCCTCAAGGCGGGGAGCAGGGAGCCCTGATTTGCTATGTTTGGTGGTTTCAAGGCACCCCTGGCTGATTTCAGGCTATCGGTGTGATGGGAAAGCAGGGTTGGGAAGAGATGCACAGAGTTGGGTCTCTAAGGCCCCTGTGAGCTGGACCCAGCGCACTGCTGGAATGATTTAACATGTTGATTTTCATGTGACATATTTCCACTCTACACACAGCCTTCTGGAGACAATGTCTTAACCACAAGCTGTGGGAACTCCAGGCCATCTGCCCAGCCAAGGGGGGAGATGTGCAGAGCAGGGAGGCCACGGTGTAGCCGCTAACCCATAACTCGAAGGCAGTCACCTGCTTCCTCAATGTCTGATCAGACCCAGGAGCTGAAGGAATTTCGGTTTAAAAACTGGCATCCATATCCCTCTTTGGTGTCCAGGGTTCAAGAATGTTCTTTTATGAGGATTACAGGCTTGCCCTTCCTTGATGTCAGCAGGCGTTTATGATGGCTGTAGCAGGAATGAGAATCTGGGTCTGGAATAAGCCTCGCCGTTTCTTGGCAGGCTGCAAAGGTTTATGGTGGAGACCAGACATGTGTCTTGCTCACGCCCATATGCTACTCTGTATCCGGAATCAGAGGAGGCGGCCACATCCTCACACAGCCAGGAATGGCAGCCGAGGGCTCAGTCCCAAGGCACAAGGGAATTATTTAACTTCCTCATGTAACTTCCATTTGCTCTTTCTCTTTTATTTCCAAAAGCGCAGGTCACAGAAGTGGTCTCTGGGGAGTTCTCTGATGTGAGATTATAGTGGATAGTGGATATAGTGGATACTGTTGTAATGTTACCTCACACACACCGAGGGGAGAGAATCCAGTTGGTGGGGAGCAGAGGCAACTGGGAGGAAGCAGGGCCCTTGATGGGAAGAGGAGAGGAGAGACAAGACCTGGAACTTGGCACTACTGGTGTGGAAGGGGCAGAATGGGGCTGTGAGGTGGGCTGAAAGAGGTGTTTCTTTGCAATCTGATTTTATGACTGTGTGTTTTGCAAGTGGATACAGTTAGCTGAGGACCAAACTCTTCTAGGCTCAAGGTTGTTTCTCAGAATGGGCAGATGGAGAAGTCTGAGGGTTACACTTTACTGCCTTTTAGGGAGCTGATCACATAGTCAGGTTTTACCCCTAAAGGAAGCTGGAAGGACTGTGGCACTGGCCAACAGGCTTCTAGAAAGCACTTAAACATAAACTATGGTCAGTTTTACACTAGCTACCTAAATTCTTATTTCTGGGACCAGCTGTTTGATTGTGTATAAATTACATAAGTACATAAATGTCCAGGGCTGCCAGCGGTGCTTGCAGAATGATATTTGAAAGTCACATACTATCATCCTGTGCTGTGGGTGCAAATTTGCTCACACATGCATGCATGCAAATGTGTCAAAATAACACTAATATTTATAATAATACTTTGCAATTCTACACTGCCTTTCATCTGTAGATCTCAGGATACTTTGCAAGCATTCATTAATTCTCCCAACACTCCTCTGAGGGAGGTAAATATTATTATCCTCCTCTGTAGGGATGAAGTAATTGAGGCAGATAAATGATTTGCCTCAGGCCAGTTGGGGAGTGTGGGTGGAGAGCTGAGATTAAGAGCAGGGTTCCTAGAGATGTCCATGAGGGAAGAAAGACAGAGGTCAAAACCCAGAAGGCATCGTGGGCTGTTGGAGGGGGTTCCTTTTCCTTGTGAAATCCATTGCCACTGTAGTAGAAGCTGCTTCTTAAACATCGACTATGTATTGAGTGCTTTACATATGTTATTTCCTGTCCTCATATTAAAACTAGAATTATCCCCATGGCACAGGGAGGAACTGAAATTTACAGTGGTGAAGTATCTCGTCCAAGATCACATAGCTAGTAAGTGCCTGGGCTGGATTCAAACCTGGATCTCTTTGCCTCTGAAGCCCAGGTTCTGTCCCCCCAGCGCACACTTCATGTTCATTTGAAAATATTAGGGAGGCACCTTTCTCCTTTCCAGGTGTGTTCCTTTAGTCTTCGAGCCTTTATCTGTTCTGTCCACCACCAAATTCTTTGCATTTGACTGAGTTTTGAGACTGATGCTTATACCGTGTCTGATCTGGACAGACACGTTCTAAGCATAGGAAAGGAGAGCCTCTGAGGTAAGAGGTTTACGTAAGTCAGAAGAGAAAACATTATTTATAATCCCTTTTTGCTTTATTTTGTGTTATTTCTGGTGAATGTGTCAATTTGGCATCTCTTGACAGAATAAGAAAATAGGGACGCCTGGGTGGCTCAGTTGGTTAAGCGGCTGCCTTCGGCTCGGGTCATGATCCCAGTGTCCTGGGATCGAGTCCCACATCGGGCTCCTTGCTCAGCGGGGAGTCTGCTTCTCCCTCTGCCTCTGCCTGCCACTCTGTCTGCCTGTGCTCACTCTCTCTGACAAATAAAATCTTAAAAAAAAAAAAAAGAATAAGAAAATAGCCACAAAGTGAGAAGGATGGGAAGGCAGAAGGAGGGGGGGCAGGAAAAATGGATTCTCTTGGGACAGATCTCCAACTGCACTGTCAGGAGAATAATTAGGGCAAGAGCCAAAGAGCCAAAAGACGTAGACGTGTAAGGTGAACTAAGATTTACTCTGGTCTTGGGTCTGCTCAGTTAGGCTGCTCTCGGGAGCTCAGCTGATTCCCAGACTTTCATAACTCAGCTCAGAGTCAGAATGGTCTGTCTTAGGTGCTGGGGCGGCCATGCAGTCTGTGGAGTTGCCAAGGGCTTGCTGGAAAGACCTGGGAGCATGCAGAACTGCCGATGTGGCAAGGAGCTCAGGAAATTGTGCACCTCAGAGACATACCCCCAAGGTGCCTGTTAGTGAGCTTGACCTGGGCAGCTGCCGGCCCTTGGGCAGGATTCAAAAGGACCAGCCTGGGGCCACCATTGCCTGGCTGGGGGTGAGGGATGAGGGGTGGGGTGGGGGGGTGGTTGGGGGGGTGGGGGGAGAGGAAGCTCCCAGGAGTCAACCAACCAGATAGAATCTGCACCCTTTGGAATTAGACTCTGAGAAGTCAGCTTTGTAGTATGATACACTTTGTAAACAAGATAAGGAAAATCAAGTTTGAGTCACAACTCATTTGAAACTGTATTTTTCTTGGAGAAGTGAGAACTAGCTTATAAAAGTCAGTGATTGTACAGGAATCTGAACCCAGCTGACCTGTCTGTTTTGTTTGAATTCTTTTATAATTAGTTTATTGGTGATCCCAGTGTCCCTTCCCAGCCATCTTCTCTCCTCACACAATTTATACCGAGTTTCCACCATGCTGTTGCATATGATTAAAGCAAGACACTAAAGAAATTATTAATTACAAATTCTGTTTGATTCAGAATCCAGTTGCCTGTCACGGGTGTGCTGTTTGCACACACACCCGGTGTACACACGTGGGATATATACCCGGGCTAGGAGCACGGGGGCAAAGAAAGAACGTGTGCTACATGTGTTGGGATAGGATGGCCAGTCGTCTTGGTTTGCTGGGGAACGAGAAGTTTCCTGGGCTATGGGACGTCGCGTGCTAGAGCCAAGAGAGCACAGGGTAGGCTGGGACGAGTTGATCACCCTAGGTCATGAGGATGTTAGACTGAAGGTGGGCCAACCCACCTGTTCAAGGCATCAGATTTTTGAAATGTGCTGAACTGTAACAGACACTTCCCAAAATATAAACGTAAGCCCACCTTCCACCGTGGTGTAAATTAGCACCTACACAATTTACAAGTAGGTGTAAATATTAGAATGCCTTTAACAGAGTCCAACATTGATTTTTCTCTATCTTGAGGTCACAGAATAGGGATTCTCTTGGTGGTTTTGGTTTTGTTTCTGTTTTTTTTCCCTATAGGAGCAAGTGAAATAGGAAAAAAAAAAAAATACCCACGGTGTATTCTGTACTGCCATATAAACACTTTTGAAAAGTGTTAAGTGGAGGGCAGGGCTGGTAATGGGACTGTAATGGTAATGGGCTGAACGGCAGAGCCTACACCTGCTTTGAATGAATGCAGGGAGCTCTGGGAGGCTGAGGGTCCAGTGGGGAGCAGTCAGATCAGGCGATGGGCTTCCATACCCGTGCTTAACCACATAATCATTAAAGCGCAGAAACCTCCCCTTGTAATCCTCTCCTATAGGACAGCAGGGAGTGTTAGCATATTTGAACTGCTTCACATTCTTTCTTGCCTACTTTTGAGAACATACTACATTTTAAAACTTGTTGGTTTCTTTCATGTTTTATTTGACCCTATGTAATTGCATTCCTGAAGGAATAACAGGCTCCCCTAGTGATTTACACCCTGTATTAAATGTCAGTTTTGAAGAGACACAGTTAACTGTTTGGTTTAACCTCTTGCCTTCCCTCTCTCTTTTAGCTCAACACTGAATTTGAGCTCCAGCTCTTAGAACTCTCAGGGAAGGATACAAAGATAAAAAAGAAGTTGAGGCATTAGCATGTTGAAGGGAGCTGCTCAACCCTACAGCTTTCCCCCCGTGGAGCCCATCACCAGCCCAGACCATAAAAACACCCCTTTTCTTATAGTGATTCGTACCCTCCACTTCTGTCCCAGCACAGTTGTGAGGATGGTGAATCAGAACCACGTCCCAGACCAGCTGGCATTCTGTTTCATATTGCCACCCACTGGTATGGCCCTGGGGACATGCACCATGGTCCTCCCTCAACCCTGTAGGACCCAGCGAGCCGCATGTCTGAGGAAACTTTGGAAAAAATAATCTGTCTTAGTAATTATCTAATTTCATTTTACTTTATTTACATACTTAGCTGCTATGATGTTATTGTTGGTTAAAATGTTTCATTTGCCTTTGTAGATTCACTGAGGGTGTATTTAACAACTGCTTCATCACCTGTTGTGAATTAATTATTGGGAAAATCATTAAGTTAAATAATTAAATCATTAAGTTAAACAGTTAAATATAGCTGGACGTGATGGCCCATTCCCTTATGTTTCTGTGCATGTGTGTGCTTAAAATGTAGAAGTAAATATATCTTGCATTGTAACTCTACAGGTAACTAAAGTATCATTATTACTCTCAGAAGTCCAAATAAAAGATATGGGGCAGAGATTTTATGTTAAAAAGAGTTATCTGTGCAGAGCACAAATTAGTCCTCTGCTCTGCTCTTCCCACATGCCCAGCTTTTCTGCAGGGACCACATTCTATTGGGCTTGATTGAAATGACTACAACCAGGGGCGCCTGGGTGGCCCAGATGGTTGGGCATCTTAGGTCATGATCTCGGGGTCCTGGGATAGAGCTCTGCTTCAGGGTCCCCGCTCAGTGACGAGTCTGCTTCTCCCTCTGCCTCTTCCCCCTGCTCGTGCTCTCTCTCTCTCTCAAATTCATAAATAAAATCTTAAAAAAAAAAAAAAGAAATGACTACAACAATACTGGGAAGAGAAGGAAGTAGAAAGTAATGATCCTAGGCACAATCAGATTCAATTCTCTGGAATATAAGATGTAGCCTACTGTCATCACCTTAGTACCGAGACTTTAGTCTCCAACTCCTACTCCGAGGCCACTTACAAGCCATTAGCTAAGCCACCTGACCTGGAACTCTTTGGCTATGGGAAGAAATTCATGCTGAGATAGTTTGTTTGACTCTTTGTGGATTTGTTTATCTCATTCTTATCCCTCAAGTTCTTTATGGTGATTATAAAATAGAAAAAATAAAATAATAAATCAGGATGAAGGGGAAAAGAGGTAGGACAAGTAAGACAATCCGAGTAATGAGCACTCATGAAAGACATTGGTCAACTGTAAAGCACAGTCATCCATCACCACTGCTACTGGAACTAAGAGTTACTGCAGAAATGGGATATTTAAAGGACACAAGTGCTAAATGACATTATTGCCAGAAACTGTTAAGAATGGCCAAGTGTGTCTTGTGTCGCATTAAAAGTGATGCATACTTTCTAGTTACGGGGTCCTGCCCAGGTGGACCTTATCTCACAAAAAAGATGAAAGGAAAAAACTGCAGTTCATATTCCATTCCAAAATATATCTCTCCAATAGACAGCCTTTTAAAAAAAAGATTTTTATTTATTTGAGAGAGAGAGAGAGAGAGTGCGTACACAAACAAGGGGGAGAGGCAGAGGAAGATGGAGAAGCAGACTCCCTGCTGAGCAGAGAGTCAGATTCGGAGCTGGACCCCAGAACCCTGAGATCATGACCTGAGCCAAAACCAAGAGTCTGTCGCTTAACCAACTGTGCCATGCACGTGCCCCTCCAATACATAGCCTTTACACGTGATTATCATCAATATTTTCCCTTAGTGGATTACTATTATGAATACAATTATTGCTTTTATCATTTTTTCTTTTTTTAAAAAAATACTTTATTTTTTTATTTTTTAAATTTTAAAAAAAAATTTATTTATTTGTCAGAGAGAGGGAGAGAGAGCGAGCGAGCACAGGCAGACAGAGTGGCAGGCAGAGGCAGAGGGAGAAGCAGGCTCCCTGCTGAGCAAGGAACCCAATGTGGGACTCGATCCCAGGACGCTGGGATCATGACCTGAGCCGAAGGCAGCTGCTAAACCAACTGAGCCACCCAGTCCCAAGACTTTATTTTTTAACTAATCTCTACACCCACATGGGACTGGAACCTACAACCCTGAGATCAAGAGTCATATGTTCCATCAACTGAGCCAGGCACGTGCCCCCGTTTTTATCATTCTTCTTTTTTTTTTTTTTTAAGATTTTATTTATTTATTTGAGAGAGAAAGAGAGAGCATGAGAGGGGAGAAGGTCAGAGGGAGAAGCAGACTTTCCGTGGAGCTGGGAGCCCGATGTGGGACTTGATCCCGGGACTCTGGGATCATGACCTGATCCGAAGGCAGTGACTTAACCAACTGAGCCATCCAGGCACCCTTTATCACTATTCTTTTTGTCATAATTCTGATGACTGTCTTGTTACATTTATAATACTAAGAAGTCTCTGGGCCAAATATAGGATGATAACCATATTTTACAAAACTGTAGAAAGAGTCTAGGACAATGATTTCAGTGTCTTTTTATTTGAATTATATCACCATAGGGGTGGCTCAGTGGGTTAAGCCTCTACCTTAGGCTCAGGTCATGATCCCAGGGTCCTGGGATCGAGCCCTGAATCAGGCTCTCTGCTCAGTGCGGAGCCTGCTTCCCCCCCTCTCTCTGCCTGCCTCTCTGCCTATTTGTGATTTCTCTGTCAAATAAATAAATAAAATCCTTAAAAAAATGAATTATATCACCATAGAAAAAAAACCACAATAGAGTCTTCCTTGTTATTGTGCACATTAACAGAGAATTCTTGCCAGAACAAGACACATTGTGTCTGATGACACTCGAATTTTCATTAGCAAAAAAAAAAAAAAAAAAACCAGTCGTGACCATTTTATAAATGTGTGCTCTAAGAAACTTAAGGAAACCTGTGTCTATCACCAGTAATTCCCAGACCTTTCTTTGAAGCCCTCTGACCTCAAAACAGCATCCTCAATTAACATCATGCACAACCCACCATCAGGTTGCAATGTGGGAAATTACCCAAGTGGCTGAGATTGCGCGCTGTGGAGGTGTTGAAATCTGGGCTCAAATCCCTTCTCTTCCGCTTACCTGTTGTAGCCTCAGTCATCTTACAGTAAAAATGGGGCTAGTAAATAAAGCCAATAAAGCTGATGGAGGGATTAGATGAGGTAATATATATTAAGAGATTAACATGTTATGTGTATGAGTGTGTGTGCGTGTGTGTGTATGGGATGGACACTGAAATAATATCAGTTATTGCTTATGTTTATAAACACTATCCTTTTTAAAAGATTTTTATTTATTTATTTGGGAGACAGCACAAGCAGGGCAGAGGGACAGTGGGAGAGGGAGAAGCAGACTCCCCGCTGAGCATGGAGCCTGATGTGGGGCTTGATCCCAGGACCCTGGGATCATGACCTGAACTGAAGGCAGAGGCTTAACCCACTGAGCCACCCAGGTGCCCCTGAACACTATCTTTCTATCTGTGTTAGAAGTTTCTGTACTTTTTTGGAGAAGGCTTTGTACCTCACTTAATGATTTATTTCATTATATTATAGGGCTGCTAATCAATGCCAGCGTTTCAGTCCCTCTGACCCCTGGCCCTGGAATTTGAGGCAGAAATTAAAGCACATACTAAGTACCCGGGCAACTTTGATATGTACAGGGTACCCACTCATTTGTTTCCATTCAGAAATTCCAGGTTGTCAGATACTTGATTTTCGTGGGGTGGTTTTCATAGGGCAGGCTTAGCAGTTTGCAAAACTGATAAAAGAGATATTTTATCTTATTTTTGTTTTAATTTGCATTTTTCTCATCACTGCTGTGGTTGAGCATCACTTGACGTGTTTATATGGGAAGAAAAGGTCCTCTTCTGTTTCTATCCTTTGCCCACTCTTTTATTGAATAGTTTGTCCTGTTCATTATTATTATTATTATTGTTTGTAAAGGTTCTTTATTTTTATTATCTGTGGAATTCTTTATTTTTACTGTTTGCAAGAATTTTCATTATGTTTATAGTAATCATTATTTAATCATATACATAAAATATACCTTATTTTATATAATGATGTTTCTTATAAAAGTAATTACACTAATTACAGAAGAAGCAGATAGACAAAAGAATATTTTTTGTGTAACTTCACATCAAGAAACATCTTGATAACTATCCTTTTTAGTCCTTTCTATTCAAATACACAAATATGCATGTGTCTATATATACATATATTTTTAAATGTATATTCCATGTGTTATTTTATAATCTGACTTTCCCCCATATTTCTATATCTTGTACATGTTTCTATGTCATTAAATACTTCCCTACAATACAATTTTAGTTTCTAGGTAGAATTCCATTAAATGTCTATATCATAATCTATTTAATAATTTCTTATTAATCAGACAACTTTTTGCAATTATTTTAAAAAATTAACTTGATACAAGTATAATTACTTATCTGATGTTTTTCTTTCCTACTGACCTGGTGACTTTTAAGCCTTTCTGATTGTAACTCACAGTAAGTACACGGTATTCTGACTCAACACTAATCTGTGCATACATGCTTATGCAAACATATGTAAATGAAAAAAATGTCATGAAACTCACTTTCTGGTCATTTGTATTCTATTATTTTCTGTATCTTTTTATTTATTTATTTATTTATTTATTTATTTATTTATTTATTTGACAGAAAGAGATCACAAGTAGGCAGAGAGGGAAGCAGAGTGGTGGGGGGAAGCAGGCTCCTCCTGAGCAGAGAGCCCGATGCGGGGCTTGATCCCAGGACCCTGGGATCATGACCTGAGCCGAAGGCAGAGTCTTTAACCCACTGAGCCACCCAGGTGCCCCTATTTTCTGTATAATTTTAAAGAAATTCTGGTCACAATCCACTAAATTTATTTCATGACTCACAGATGAGTTTTTACCATCCATTTGGAAAGGGAAGAGGGGCTGTGCTTGGCACACAGTGGGCATTAATACGTTTGTATTGGATGAGCAGCCTCACAGCCATATCTTCATGCTCCTTCATGCTGACTGCTTAGGCAGTGTACTAGGGTTCTCCAGAGAAACAGAACAAATTGGAGATATATAAACAGTTGGCACTTGAACAATATGGGGTTTAGGGGCACTGACCCCCATCTAGTCAAAAAACTGTATCTAACTTTTAACTCCCCAGAACTTAACTACTAATAGCCTACTGTTGACTGAAAGCCTTACCGGTAATATAACCGTTAATTAATATATATTTTATATGCTTTTTGTATTATATACTGTATTCTTTTTTTTTTAAAGATTTTATTTATTTGACAGACAGAGATCACAAGTAGGCAAGAGAGAGAGGGAATTAGGCTCCCCGCTGAGCAGAGAGCCCGATGTGGGGCTCGATCCCAGGACCCTGAGACCACGACCTGAGCCGAAGGCAGAGGCTTAACCCACTGAGTCACCCAGGTGCCCCTATACTGTGTTCTTACGATAAAGTAAGCTAGAGGAAAGAAAATATTATTAAGAAAATCAGAAAGGAGAGAGAATCTGTGTACAGTACTGTACTGTATTTATAGGAAAAAATTCATGTGAGTGGACCTGCACAGTTCAAAGCCATGTTTTTCAAGGGTCAACTGTATGTCTTCTATTGGTTATATAAATATCTTGCTGGTTTTATGTCTATAATATATCCAAGGAGATTTATTACGAGGAATTGGCTTACATAACTGTGGAGGCTGAGAAGTCCCGCAATCTACCATCTATAAGCTGGACACCCAGGAAAGCCAGTGGTGCAAATTCAGTCAGTGTCTGAAGGCCTGAGAACCCGGGGAGCCAGTGGCAGAAGACTCAGTCCAAAGGTAGGAAAAGATAGGATATCCCAGCTTGATCAGTGAGGTTGAAGAGAAAGCAGGGGGAGGGGAATATTACTCCCTCCTCTGACTTTTGCTCTTTTCCTCTGAGGGGCCTGCCTTCAGCAAACTGTTCTTGCCCACACTGGGGAGGGCAGTCTAGGTTTCTGTACCTACCAATTCAAATGCTAGTTTTATCCTGATACACCCTCATGGACACACCCAGAAGTGATGTTTAATCTGGGCTCCCCGTGGTCCGTCAAGCTGACACATGAAATTAACCATCACAGGTAGTAGTATAGTGTGTGGTTAACTCCAGGGATTTCAGTCAGACCGCATGAGTTCAAATGTGGGCTCCGCCATATACTAGCTGGTGGCCATGGACGAGTTACTTAACCTCTCTGTGTCTCATTTTCCTCACCTGTAAAATAATAGTGTATATCTCAAAAGATTGTTCTGAAGATTAAATGAATTAATTTTTAAGCACTTAAAACAGTAAGCAATATGTTTTTATTAAGCTACCCAGGTGCCCCAAAGCACAAGACTTTTAAAATATATTGGTATACCTATTGATATAAATATATTGATATACCTATCCTTGTCTCTTCTGCCCTTTCCAAGGTCTGAACCAACTTTTATTCCCAGCAGCCATAAAAGACTTGTAGAAGTGGTGCACAAACAATGAATTTTGGAACACTGAAAAAAAAAAAAATAAAATTCAAAAAAAAAAAAAAAAAGAAGTAGTGTACTAAGGTATTGTTCACTGCTTTTCACTACCCTGAGGATGTGTTGGGCTGGTTAAGAGTTAGCTGGGTGGTGACTCTTTCAAGTAGTAGGAGAAAGGAAGTAGGAGCCAGTAGCTTAAGGAGGGAGACCCTCCAGAGGATGCCCCCCCACACTTGGCAGAGCTCTCTGGCAGGATTAGGGTAGGCAAAATGCCATGGGGCAGGAGGATCTAATAGATGCTTGGGTAGTGATTAGAAGGCCAGCATCCCCCACCCCTCAGGCACATATTTCTCACCACTACCCTTGCCACTCTGTGACTTCCTTCTAGCTCTGAAACCCTGTCTCAAATCTGCAAGTAAGCACCTAAATCCTACTTAGTCTGTGGCAGGCATATTTTCCCAACAGCTGAGTAGTTTTGTGAAAATTAGGTGTCCACCGAAACTGCACATATGAGTGCACGCACATGCACACACGTATGCACATAGCCAGTAGCTTTCTGTTTCAACATTTGGGGAAGTACATAGACAACTCTTGCCCCAACTTGTCTACAAAGTCTCCCCTAACAACTGCAGCCTAGGGAGATTTCTCCATCCTCAGAGGTCCCACAACAATTCTAGGCACTATCTCAATATTAAGTACTTAATTATATGCTCTCTAGTTCTAGAAATGGCTCAGGGTGGTAGTTGTTTCCCTCAGCCACAGTGTAACTTATTTGAAATCAACCACCATGTCTTATATTTCTTATGGAGCTCTCACTGGCTTGGCTTATAGTAGGTTTTTAGTAAGTAGTCAGCGACTGATTGATCCAAGTGTGAACTGCATGGAACTGAAATGAAATTACATTAAGAAAGATAAATTTTCCAATTTTCACAAACTGAATTAAACCTGGATCAAATATTGAAATATTAAAAATGAAGCTACTAGCATAAAATATGATTAAATTTGTTTATAATCATGGAATGAATGAAATGAGCCCAGCCTTTCTAAACAGGACACAAGCCCAGAAGCCATGGAAAGCAAGAAAAGATCAATACACTTAAAACATTACAAAAATTTAAACTTCTCTATAGCAAGTATCTTTTTAATTGATGAGGCACATGTACAGGTCAAGAAGATGATGAAAATTCCTCCACCTAACCCACAAACTGTAAGAGGGTGGAAAATGGGTGACAAATTTCCTCTTCTGACCTTTGTTCTTCACTCAGCCACAAAAGATTATTTCACCTCAGCTAAGACCTTGATCTTGCTCCCTCTTCAAGTTCTGTCTTCATAGGTATGTCTTCCTCCTTTCTTCCCTTCCCTCTATTGTCCTTCACACTCTGATTCTTGAAAATGCAAGAAGTGAGGCGCTTTGTGATGGTGCTGTAGGAAAAGAGTAACTTTCCTTGAATTTGCAACAGTTGCAGAACGACTAAACAAGTGAGTCTCGATGGGCACACCAGGCACTTACAATGCGTTTGCAAACACACTGTAGTTGTCAGAGGCTAACGCTGGCTAAAACAAGGGTGACTATCCTTTCCCGAGTGGCCTACTCTGCCCTAAAGTCAGTATATTAGGTGATCCATTAGGTGACACAGTGTACTATAACACCACAATCTTGGAAAACTTAGAACCTCAGAAATTTTGTGCAACACCTCATTTTAGGGTGAGGAAGTGAAGGAGAAAATCATGCACCAGTTTTTACTTGTGTGTTTATGTTCTAGTTCTGATTTTATTCAGAACTAGAATCAAACCAGGAATGTATTTTTTTTTTTTCTTAGTGCTAGGTGAAAATGAGTCTTAGTAATGTTGCCAAGCAATTAAAAAAGGGCTACTGTTCAGAGAGAAGATGCTCAAGACAGAGGAGGAGGAAGAGGAGAATAGATGAGCTGTGTTGGGTGATCGTTTTGAGGCTATCATGAGGATGACATGTAAATAAGGACGTCCCTGAAATTGATCTAAGTTCATTTTGGCTTCTTTGGGAACACATTAAAAAGTATCATTGTTTATCAAGTGGAAAAGAAAAGTTGATAGGGAAAGAGAAGCTTATCTTTGGTAGAATGTAAACTATTACAAAGCATAAAGAGGAATTAAAACTATCTGGTTAGAGTACCTTTAGAAATGCCAAAGTCCTCACATTCTGATTATTTCAAAGAGCACTAAAAAGACACAAACATGCAAAAAGGAATGCCTTTTGGTTTCTTGAGGGTTCCTTTAACTTATTCTGGAAATGAAGTTTTCTCAAGCATTTTTAATTAGGAAATTTGGAAAAGAGGGTTGTTGTTTTTTTTTCCATTATAAACATTGCTTGTTTACAAGCAAATGCTTGTAATGCTTTACAAGCAAATGCACTCAACTGCCAGAGTGAGCTTCTGGGCCACAGGTCAACCGCTCATTAATGGTTGTTTGCAAAGAGTTCCATTCAATCTGGTTAACGAAAATACTCTATTATTTTTACTATTTGGAAAGTAAACATGTTAAAACTCAAACTATGATCCAAACATATGATCCATCATCCCTATATGATAATATTAAAAATACTTCTGTGTGGCATTATGTCAATTGGGGAAAATGGGATTCCTTTACAAATGAGATAAATATCTTAAAGATATGGATTTTACTGAATCATTAAGAGGGGCAAATACATGAAAGGAAAAAATGAAATACAAGCCCATGGGACTTGCCTTTGTAGAAGAACAGACAAAGTTAATGGTGTTATTTGCTTATAAAATTGTTACTGAGAGGATTCAAGTAACTCTGTTTTGATTGACTCAGGAGGGTATCACAGTTGGAGGGAGATGTTAGAACCTGGCAGAAGAATAAGGGAGGAATTGGTGGTCTATTCTTCAGGACTCATGGCCATCAAATGTTTGTGACTGAGTTTTTAAGTATAAATGGAAGACTATTTTAAAAATACAAGCAGTTTCTTAAAACATTCTTTCTCTCTCTCTACCGAAGAGAATTTTGATGTTAGTGTGAAAATTTGCTCATGGACAAATTTGTCTTGGTGTTTATAGCCACAATTTAAGCAATCATTGCACCTAGGAGAATTCTACCCTATGGCATTAAAGGAGGTGAACATATCATGGGTATGCTGGGCATTTAGACCAGCCAGGTGGCTCTCAACATCTAAGCTCCCTTTGCCATTGTAGGAGCTTCCTTTGCCATCTGCAGTGCTGTCATATTAAAGTATAGGCCTGAGCAGGTGACAAATTTAAGAGGTAGATCTGGATGTGACCTGGCTGTGGGGCCGCTTTAGCAAAAAGTTTAAGAGAATAAGAGTTTCTCTTGCCCTGCTCAAGAAGCTCAAGTCAAACCTGATACTTCTGCTATTTGGCCTACATACCCAGATGTATAGTTACAGCAAAATACTTGTTGACAACATTCACTACTTACTCTAGGGCAGGTGTTCCTCACCAGGGATCTAGAGAGTCTTAAGGGATTCAGTGAATTCTCTGATATTATATGCAAAATTTGATGTGTAGAGGAGCATATGTGTTTTTCTAGGGTGGTGTTCATCAAGTTCTCAAAGGCACTCTGGTTCCAAAACAAAAATAAAAACTGCTTCTCTAGAAGGGAAAATTTCTCCAGGATTTTCCTAATAAGCAAAATTCAATAATTTCTGGCTATGTTTTCTCAGAAAAATAAAGTTAGACAAGTTAAAACATCACTGTATTTTCCTTTTTGTACAGAAGAGTATTTCTGTTTATCCAGATTTAATCTTCCTGTGTTTAAAAAAAGTGTGTGTTAGTTCATTGCTTACATATGAAATTTAAACATACTATTCAAATGAAATTATATTCCATACTGCAATATTCTATTTAAATTCTAGCTATTTTAACTAAAGTATTTCAAAGACCATCTTAGCAAGAAACAAAACTATACCTTTCTCCCAACCCATTCTTAGGAAACACAAAATGATCAAACTCTTTATCACTGAAAAGTAATTAGAGCTCTTAGTCAGTCACTTAAAAAAATCTAAAAAAAAAAAAGAGGCATAAATAACAAGTCAACATAAGAGATAAAATTGAAAAATAAAAATGCTCAATTAAACCCAGAGAAGGCAGAAAAGCACATAGAAACTAAGAACTAGTATCTTAGAGAGAAAATAGCTAGCAAGATGGTAGAATTCAATGTGATGATACCAATGATCACTTTAAATGTGAATGATCTAAACATGCCAGTTAAAAGTCAGAGATTTATTTTATTTTTTTAAACATGTTATTTGTCTATTTGAGAGAGAAAGATAGCAAGAGAGAGAGAGAGAGAGAGAATGCAGGCGCACGCGAACAGGGGGAAGAGGGAGAAGAGGCTCCCCACTGAGCATGGAGCTGAATGCAGGGCTTGATCCCAGGACCCTGGGATCATGACCTGAGCCGAAGGGAGACACTTAACCAACTGAGCCACCCAGGTTCCCCAAAAGACAGAGATTTAGACAGTAAAATAACAAGACCCAATTGCATGCCATTTATAACAAACCCATTTTAAATGTAAAGACTAAGATTAAGAGTAAAAAAAGAGAGAAAGATATAACATGAAAATGTCAACTAAAGGAAAGCTGGAGTAGTTATACTAATTTCAGACAAGGTTGACTGCAGAATCACAAAGATTACCGGGGGTAAAGAAGGATATTTAATAATAATAACGAAGCCAATTTTCCAAGAAGTCATAAGCTTAAATGTGTATGCATTTACTAGTAAAGCTTTGAAATGCATGAGGCAAAAACCAACAGAATAAATACACAAATATGCAGTTATGACTGAAGACTTCACACCCCTCTCTAATAAATGGATATTAACAGACAGAAAATGAATAAGGATTTAAAGATTTATTTATTTATTTTAGAGAGAGAAAGAGAGAGAGCTGGGGGAGGAGCAAAGGGAGAGGAGACAGAATCTCAGACTACTGATGAGGGACTCAGTCTTACAACCCTGAGATCATGACCTGAGCTGAAATCAAGAGTCAGCTGCTTAACTGACTGAGCCACCCAGGAGCCCCAAAATGAACAAGGGTTTAGATGACCTAAGCAGCACTAGCCAGCAGCTGGATCTTGTTGACTCTTACAGACCACTGCATCTAGCAACAGTGGAATTCGTGTTCTCTAGTGCACATGGAACATTCACCAACATACTCCATACCCTTTACATACCATAAAGCAAACCTTAATAGAGTTAAAAGAATAGAAGTCACAGAGAATATGTTCTTAGACCACAATGGCATTCAGCTAGAAATCTATAATAGAAAGATGTTTGGAAAATAAACAATACACTTCTCAGTAGTCCATGGGTCAGGGAGGAAGTCTCAGGGGAAGTTGAAGGCACAACTGCGTGAGGCTGGGACGTGGTGTAAGGGAAGTTGGCACAGCCGGCTGATGAGGTGGAAGTAGGGGCCAAGCCCTCAGGGCCCTCAGAGAAGGAAAACCATGAGATGTGGGAAGTTCAAGCAAAGGTGGTGTTGGAGGTGTGGGTTGGGCACTGGGTGGCAGAACAGTGAGTGGAGAACATTTGAGGCCCCTGTGGTATTGGTCCCAGCACTACTGTCCAGCTTTTCTCCCTCTAACTGTTCTGCTTTGATAAATGCAGTGATTTCCCTGGGCGAGATACGGACACAAAATCAAAGGACATAGCACGGGTGTAGTGGAATACCCAATTCTGAACTCTTTGCTTTTAATCTCTTCCCTTCAGCCCTCCAAGTATCTCATACTCTACTTTCCCCATTATAATCAATTCCTACAGATTAGAAGTATGGTTTCCGTACTACATGGCAGGCACCATACTAAGCATTTTGTAAACGTTCTTTTATTCAGTTCTCACAAAAACCCTTCTCAGGGACTTATTTGCCTCGATTTCACAGAGGTGTCAACTGAGGTGTGGAGAGAGTCAGCAGGCACACAGTTGGCAAGGACTTGACTCCTATTTCGTGTGATTCCTGAGACTCTCGGTGCCTGTGATGTGCTCCTTACCCCCGTGGGTGCTCACTTCCTGGCTGTTAACATGGCACTTCTGAGTGTCTGAGAACACAAAGGTCTGAGGGGATCTGAATGAGAAGCTTTCGCCTTCCTTGGCCAGAAATTTAGATCATTCAGAACGTCCAAGGAGTGTTTGGGGGGAATTGGGGCAGCAGTCATATTTAGGCAGAATCATTTGGACCCGCGTTTATAGGATCTTCACTAATGTAGGTCTAGGTTTAAAAATTCACATCTTTGCCCTCTTCAGTGGGCCTTCTCGTTAACTCTAACACAGTGGACCCTGGGGCAGGACAACAGCAGCAAGGAGGAGAAACTCCCTTTAGACATGCCTTCTTCAGGTTGGAATTTCTGTGACTTCCCATAAAATATTGGGATTAAAGGCAAAAATTAATCATTTCTTCTCACCAGATAGTAGAACTATTGAAGAAAAATAAGAAGGATACTAAACTGGACAGAAAAATATTTATGTAGGCAGAAAAAGTAAAGGGTAGGTTGTTGGTGGCATAAAATATGAACGTGTGTACATTTTGGCATGGTGTTCAGGCTTTCCACCCTTGGAGTTAGACAGCCCGGGATCAAAACCTGCCTCTGCTGCCTACTGGCTGTGTGGCCTTGGGGTTCTGTTGCTTTATCTCTCTTTGCCTCAATTTCTTTACCTCAGAAATGAGGATAATAACAGTGTTTATTTTTACACAGGGGTACTGTGAGGACTAAATGAATATACATATATATATTTGTGTGTGTGTATATATATATACATATATATATAGTAATCAATGTTCAGTTCATGTGTAGTTATGGCTATATGTCCATCACTGTCACAGAATTAGAGACATTTATGGGATCGTTCAAGACCCAAAGAAATGAGGCTCAAAACATTTAGCTTCCTTTCAGACCCTCATCAATTGCACTTTCATGAACTCCCCAAGACAATAATTTTTCCCCTTTCCGAGCTCTGGGTAAACTACTAGTTCAGCATTCATTACAGTTTGAGAGTGGGTGGGTACTTATGTAGCCGTCTCATGGGCTGTCCATGGTTGGAACTCGGAGGGCAGGAATAGGGTCTTGCTCATCTGTCACTGGGACCCTCCCCGCCCTAGCTGCAAACACAAACAGCACCTACGATAGTGCCTGGGACTTAGCTGGTCCTCAATAAATGTTTGTTAAATCGAACTGAACTGAATTGAAAGGCAAAGACTGGCACACTCAGGAGAAAAGAGACAGCTAGAAGAAAAGTGGGAGTGTGCAGCCATTTGTCCTGCAGAAGCTGGACTGTCCCTCTCCTCCTATGCATTTGAATGAGAGGCAATCAACACCACAAGCCCAAGTTTGAGCACAAGTGAGCCTATTGAGGCCAGGTTGGGGGACACATAATCCTTTACAAAATATGGACTGGGAAGCCGGCAAACTTTAGGAATTCTGCCCCCTCTCCCCTAGGTTTTAGTCTGTATCAGGCTCAGAGATCCCTGAGGAGCTTTTCATAAAACTGAAGCTAGTGCAACTTTACTTGTACAAAATAGTGTGGACTAGAGGAAACTTTTTGACAGACTCTATGGTGATGCCTTAGTCAGAAGTTCATTAAGTTCATAGGGGTCAAATTTGACAAGAGTGTGTCTAGCTTTGCTCTCTGGAAATTCAAGCAAAGTCATGGAAAGCAGAGGCAATTAGTGATATTGCTATGAATCCAGAGGGGTTGGCCTGAGAATAGTGTTTGTTCTTCCGGGGAGGCACGCACTGCTTGCACAACACTCTCTCAAACACACACCTTCTGTCTCTCTCAAGTAATCCCATGAACTCCTAAACACTCAGATAAGCACTCCCGCACACATGCACACTTTTCTAGTAGTCATTTCAGAAACTGCATTCCGAGAGCCCTTGAGCAGCAGCCGGTAGTTTGGGTATCCAGAGCTGGCTTCTTCTTTGTTTGTAATGTCACCAGGGTTGAGTGTCTCAGTGTTTGGCTACCAAACTAGTAGTTCTTACTTTACATTCACCTGTCAAAAATCTCCCGTGGAGTGTTTAAAAACAAAATTCCTGTGCCATGCACCTTTCAAAATTCTGACTCCGCACGTCAAAATCTAGGCTTAGCAGAGTCTAAAAATCTGCATTTGGCAGGCAAATCAGTAAGAGGCCGCCCAAAATGAATCATACTTTGAGCAATGATTTTTCTGAGGACTTGTGGGTACATTTTTTAAAGAGATTTATTTATTTTAGAGAGAGAGAGAATGGGAGGGGGAGAGAGTCTCAAACAGACTCCACATGGATCCTAGAGCCAACATGGGGCTCGATCTCATGACCCTTGGATCACAACCTGAGCCAAAGCCAAGAGTCAGGCGCTTAACTGACTGGGCCATCCAGGCGCCCCCTGTGGGTGCTTCTTAAGGCTTGATAAATCTACCCTACGTCTTAGCGTTGAGTTGATGAGACCAATGAGACCTTAGTGGCAGTCTGGTTGACCTTTTCTAGGATGTTCCAGCGTGCTTCCCTTCCATGTTAACATCATAAGAAAGGCTGCATTTGAGAGTGGGTCACCATACACAGCCCTACCTGAAATGAGCCCACTCTCGTACTCTAGGTGTTCACACCTAGTGTCTCCTCCTGTCTTGGCAGAGATGGCACTTGAACCCAAATCTTTTGATGTCAAACCCAGCGTGTTTCACTGAACGCCAGTTCTCTTCACTGGGTGGCCAGGAGTCTCATAAAATGAAGTTTTTGTGCCAAGTAATATTAAAAATATTTAGCAACCAGGAGCGCCTGGGTGGCTCAGTGGGTTAAAGTCTCTGCCTTGGGCTCAGGTCATGATCTCAGGGTCCTGGGATCGAGCCCCGCATCGGGCTCTCTGCTCAGCGGGGAGCCTGCTTCCTCCCCCGCCCTCTTTTCTCTCTCTGCCTGCCTCTCTGCCTACTTGTGATCTCTGCCTGTCAAATAAATAAATAAATAAAATAAATACTTAACAACCAGTTAAACAGGGGCAGGCCCCCTCAGAACCCATGCAGATGAGTGCTCCCCACCCCACTCTGTGGCTCTACCCACTGGTAATGGTAAAGACCCTTTAAGATGTTATCACTTGGAACTCAGGCCCCTAATTAGGGGTGGAAGAGAGAAGCAGAAAATTACCTGCTTTCACCCAACTTCCAGGACAAATGACAGGAAAGAGGAAATGATGACTAAAAATTGCAAGTTCACTCTTTTTTTGAAATAGAGTAGGACTGAAATATCGGGTAGGTTTCCATGGGAATGGTGACAAACATTTTTCCCCCTCCAAACTACAGCTCAGACCCATGATCTAACAAGTGTTCCTGTATTTATGAGGGTAAAGGATTGCAGTACTAAAAATCATGACTGTCCTACAAATTTGTAAGAAATGTTGGCCAAATCTCAGGCATCATTTGATGGTCATTACTATGCTTTACTATCCTATGGGGTAGCTGAAAAGTCCCCAGGAGAAGCTTATTTCCTTTCTATAAAGAATCACCCCGTTCCAGGCTCAGCTGCAGACACCTGGGATGATGAGATGGGGGTGGGGAGGTCTAGCAAGGTGAATCGTTATGTCCCAGCTAACCTCACAGTCTGGCCTGGATCCAGTGCAGGTCAGCTGTCCTTTGACCCTCTGTCAGGGCCTGTACGAAGTCCCACGTGGGTTGGTGGATTTTCTCTGCAGACTGCAGTTTAGAAAAAGCTAGTCAACTACAGGCTTCCTTCTCCCAGCTTCACATTCCCATCTGGTGGGCATCTTACCTATCCTGTCCTGAGTTTTCATACTTCATATTTAATCCTCTTAAATGTACAACTCATGAAGTTGAACTTCCACTTTTGATAGAAGTTTCTAGCCTTCCTCTTTTTTTTTTTTTTTTGGTACAACCATTTAAGTGTGGAGCGTTATTGTCCTAAGTGCTCTATTTCTGACTTGAAATGATTTCCGATCTTAACATTCTGATTTAAAATCCCACACTTAACACGACAATGCCTAATAACCGTGCCCACAAAGTATTTAATGTAATTGGAAAATATTTTATTCTGGCTTCATG
Organism: Mellivora capensis; assembly: GCA_004024625.1. Taxonomy (NCBI): domain Eukaryota; kingdom Metazoa; phylum Chordata; class Mammalia; order Carnivora; family Mustelidae; genus Mellivora; species Mellivora capensis. Next base: position 15,249 of record PISX010011076.1, on the reverse strand, counting down.
TCCCTTAAAGCATTCCAATATCACTCATTCAAGGAGCTAAAATAGAAGCTTGATCTCAGAATTAATTGGAGATTAACGCGGAATCTTAATTTTAAATGTATCAAAGGAAAGAAAACAACTGAGACCCCAGTGTACATCAAAGGCTAATTCTCTCTGGCCGGCACAATGGCTCTGTGGCGGCCTAATCTCTGCCCCACACCCCGGGCTGCCATGGCTACCGCACCCCAGAAGCCACAACAACATTTTCAGTGCCCTTCCCTCACGCAAGAAATTCTCCCGGCGCAGTGTGGCCGGGATTGAATTAATTACAGCTATATACAAACTGTCAGAAGCTTGTTACACATGAACAGAGACTCTCCAGCAAGTCAGTAAGTGGCCTCTCTGGAAGTCATTGGTGACCTGCCTTCTGGTGGCTTCTCACTGAAGACGATCGAATCCTGGCCAGCTCGGCCTCTGCCCTGCTTGCAACCTCTGCGGTGGGAAGAGGCCCTCAAGGCCCTGGGGCGCTAGGCCACAGGGATGAGTGAGAGGCCAAAAACAAGGTGGGAGGGAATTCAGAGTCCAACACCAGCTGCAAGCAGGGTTCAAAGCGGTGTCAAATGTCAGCACTTTGCAGCTAGGAGATCCCTACGCACATACCTTCTTCTCCTAGGCAAGGTCTCGTGTGCATTTTTCCTTTTTTCATTTATTTGAAAACCTTGCAATGCAGGGGAAGGGATTATGGGCTGGGAGTGTTTCATTTTCAGATGTTTTTGCACATAGCTTTTTGCCTCCCAGCAACATTTCAGTCACCCATAGTGAGTTTCACTAGCAAAAAGTTTTTCATTTAAAATTTGAGTAAACACAATATATCCAAAAAGGATTCTGCATGTTTAATTCTGAAAGAGAGAATTCTGGATAAAGTAACCATCTTTTGGTTGAACCAGATGAACCGGGACCTCATCACCGGAACCTTACGTCAACCTGCGTGTAATCTGAGACTTCGGTAGGGGAGTGATATTTAGGCATTGAAGAGCTAAGTTTTTATCTCATTAGGGTGAAAATATTTTAGGTGTATTTTACTTTCTGACCACACTCACTAAAAAGGCTATTCCTTCTGCAGCTTCTGCCAGTTCTCTTCTCTTTTTCTTCTTTTCCTGATAAGTGTAACTAAAAGTTTTTAAATAATCCTCAGTACAACTCTGGAATCACCTTTTCTCCAGTGCTCTCTGCTCTGAGTTTCCAAATATTAAACCTCAAGTGGCTTCCTCTGAAGTATAGATGGGGGTCCTCCTGGCAGCAGAGCGTCTACTGTGGAGATCCTTGGTACTGTTATTTTAAAACACCTCTCACGGACAACCTTCTCCTTGCAAGGGCTGAAGTGATTACTGGGCATGCAAAGGAGGCTAAGTCCTCCACTCTGGGGACAACCAGTTCCAACGGACACCCCTCCTTCCCTGTGCTAGAAATTTTTTTTTTTTAAGATTTTATTTATTTATTGGACAGAGAGAGACACAGCGAGAGAGGGAGCACAAGCAGGGGGAGTAGAGGTGGGAGAAGGAGGCTTCCCCCGGAGTAGGGAGCCCGATTTGGGGCTCGATCCTAGGACCCAGGGATCACGACCTGAGCTGAAAGCAGATGCTTAACGACTGAGCCACCCAGGTGCCCCTGGAATTTTTTTTTTTTTATCTCTAAGAGTTTTTAGCTTGAACTGATAAACAAAAATATGTTGTCAGTGAGTGTTTTCCTGGGTATAGTGTATCCCTCAAAGCATTTTTCTAAAGAGGGAAATGCTGAGCTCTTGATAAATGAAAAATAAACTCTTGTTCTCCAAGATAAATTATTACAACAAAAACTTTCTCTAACCTAAAAATCTAATACTAATCTTTGGCTTTGCATGGTAGAGTTTCTCTCAGCTGTTGAATGCAGTCCTCGTTTCTCAGACCTTGTTTTGGCAAAGGACAAGGAGAGCATCTCCAAGGGATGTGTGATTACCTTATCCTTTTACTGCAGCCCCGGGGATCTCAACCTCTTTGAGCAGTGGCATGTAAGTTTTGAGGACACCCAGAAGCTTGCCCCAGGCTTTAGACCATTCTTGGTTAGAAAAGAGGAAAGAAAAAGAAGGGAAAAGAAAGGCCAGCCAGGGTATCGACAAGGCAGAAATAGAATAAGCCAGGTAGTTCCATTCTGATAAGGTTGGAGATTCTCGGCAAATCAGGTAAAATGACCTGCAAACAAGTGCCCTTCCTTGGGCAGAGGCAGCCTCTCCTGGGCTTTGTATCTGGGGCATTCGTTCTCTGAGCACACTTAATGGCAAGCTAAGGTAGAGAGAGGCTCTTCCCCAGCCTCTCTGAGCAATAAGGTTATTCTTCAACTTTTACAAACATTTGTAATCATCTTCTTACCTTTCTTTTGTGCATCAAAAAGAGTTATCTAAAACTGAATTATGGGGCACCTGGGTGGCTCAGTTGGTTTAAGCCTCTGCCCTCGACTCAGGTCATGATCCCAGGGGCCTGGGATCAAGCCCCGAATCGGGCTCTCTGCTCATCGGGGAGCCTGCTTCCTCCTCTCTCTCTGCCTCTCTGCCTACTTATGATCTCTGTCTGTCAAATAAATAAATAAAATCTTAAAAAAAAAATAAAACTGAATTATAACCATTGAGGTTATAATGGCTATGTCATAAAAACTGGAATCATCATTTTTAAGAGGATTTTATCACCAACACTTTATAGCTCTTGATTGAAATGAAATAATAGACATAAGGAATGCTTGACCTCTGAAATGACACCCCAATGCCTGCTAAAGGAAAGCCCACTTAAAAAAAAAAAAAGAAAAAGAAAAAAGATTGTAAGAAAATGTTGTTCAGACCTAAAGTCAGAATGCAAAGTTATTCCTTTATTAAGACTCTGCAAATTGGTCTAATTTTAAACCCTTTTATAATAAAGCCCGTATGTCAGAGTAATGATGTCAAACCATTAAACTACCCTGGTAAATTGAAAAAGTAATGGAAAATGAAAGATTTTATTCAAGGAGGGGTTTTGTTTGTTTGTTTGTTTTGTTTTTGCATTTTCCTGGAAGCGCGGCCTATTAAAAAACCATAAATAAATAAAACAGAAGTATACTGGTATATCTAGTTTTAACTTCAGTAGGACAGTTTCGACTATTTTACTTTATGACTTCTGTTGTTTTCAAATTAAATGAGGTTTTCATATAATTGTTATTCTATAACATATATATTATATAATTATATATAAACACAGAAGAATATAAAGAATTATATAATATATATTAATAATTATATATCATATAATTGATATTATAAAAAGAATGCAAAAACAAAAGTTAAGAAGAGCATATGCCTAGAGTTAAGGAGTCCTTGACCTTAAGTGGTACGATTATAGTTCATGTTTTTTACTTACTTTTTTTAGTTTTCAGAATTTTTCAAATTTTTATAGTTAATATTTATGATTTTTAAAATTTAATGTAATTTTGTTTAAAGTGTAAAAAGATTTCTATCATGTTATTTCATTCTTGGGTTTTTTTTTTTAAAGATTTTATTTATTTATTATTTGAGAGAGAGAGAGAGAGAGAAAGCATGCATACAAGAGTGCACATATAAGCTGGTGGGGAGGAGGGGGGAGGAAGAGGGACAAGCCCATTTAGTGCTCAGCTTGGAGCCACCTGGGCTCATCTCTTAACCCTGAGATCTAGACCCAAGTTGAAACCAAGAGTCCACTGTCGAAATGACTGAGCCACCCAGACACCCCTCATTCTTGAGTGTTTTGAATGAGAAATTTTTGACCGTCTTTCCCCTTCTTATCCCTCTGCTAATCTCTGGATTGGGTTCCTCCTTGGGTTGCTATTTCCTCTTCTCATTTCCCATCCTTCTTCTCCTCTTTCTCCTTCAGTCAGTCAGCATCCCCAGCTTGGGACTGAAGTGGCTGCCTAACCCTCGGAGGCTTTTATGGAAAAGAGGCCAGATGGAGAAGGAGACATGTCCTGCCTGGGCCAGCAAAGCTCCAACGTTGTTTCAGAGTTGAATGGTTGAGACCAACTGCCTCACCTTACAGAGGAAGGAACTAGGGTTGACAGTGGAGTGATTTGCTCAAGGTCACACCACCAGTTTGGGGCAGAGTAGAAATTAGAACCCAGGACTAGTCACTGGGACCTGTGAAAGGCTATGGAAAGCAGCAAACACAGAAGCATACAAAGAATGGTGAAGACATCTAATGTGCAAAGGAGGCTGGATTTTTCTAGAGAGGACTTCTGACCTTGGTCTGGGGTGTGTGTGTGTGTGTGTGTGTGTGTGTGTTTCATTTCCCCACCTTAGAGAGAGATATAAGCACAGAGAAATGCCTCTCTGTTGTAAGAAACACAGCAGTGTCCAAGCAAGAGAAACAGAGACTGACCCTTGGCCGCAGGGTCAAAGGAAGCAAAGGAGCTCTAGCCCCCACATCTCAAGGGAGCTGCCCCTTTAGCTCTTACTGCCATGGAACAATCTTCTTATTTGACAAGAGAAGTGAAAAATTTAGATTTTTGTGTGAAATATCCCAGTTTTAAAATGTTGGTACAAATGTTTAAAAATATTATTTAAACTAGGCAAAATATGACAGAAGTTTGCAACCCTTGATGCCCAATGTGAGAACAGGGGAGAGCTGCCTCAGGATTTTAGAGTGAAGATAAATGCTCTGTGACCCATGGTAAAGGAAGGGTGGGCGACTGCTGCTGATGGTTGATCTCAGAACGGAGTAGCATCAACATACACGATCAGCACAGGGGTGTACTGGGGCACTGGGCATTCTTGGCAACTGCTCTTTCTGTGTTTTTCATATCCTGCCTGTTTTTTTTTTCCTCTTTTACATTAAAACAAGATGAAAATTGCTGCATTCTTGGCTTATAACTGATACACAAACTCTCCCTAACCCCTGGTAGAAAGCTGTGGCAGTGCATCGAGATCTACTGGATCTGGGTGTGCAAACTTGAACATAACACACAAGGTCCCCCAAATGTGTACGCTTCTACTCTGGTGCCTATAAGTAGGGGTCCTTCTTGCCACGTTTGGTAGTCTGGTTCTGTTTTCTTCCCACCTTCATTTAGAAAAAAGGAAACCCTCTCCACATCACAGAGCTTATGTATTCATCTTATACGCCTAAAAACTGACAAAGACCACGCTATCGTATTCCTTTTGAAATCAACTCGTAAGAAAAGGCATTGTTTAATGTACCACTCAACATCATATTACGTGAACTTCAGAAAGCCCTGGCGAACATTTGAGTTCATGTGTGCTCATGAGAACAAACCATCCTGAAGGAAACAGACGGCTCTAGAGTTCGTCTTTGTTTCTCCTGCCAAAACATTCCAGGCGAGCACCACAGAACCATATTGGGTGGTTTGGGGACCTGGATAAATTCTGTGCGAAAATTGAGAGTTCTTCTTTTGTTTTGAATGTTATACCATTTTTTTTTTAAAGAAGCAGTGGTTGAATTTACAGTCGTTTGTAAATTCAGTTGCTTTTACATCTTCAAATCTAAAAATTACATGCCCTTCAGTGTTTGCAAGGTTCATTCTTTCGCACAAGAACAATCTTTTTGAACGAACTTGGATCTTATACTAAAGAGTGTGACAGTTTTCCTAATGCCTTGCATGTAATAAATACTCAATTAATAATCAGTACATTATGTATAATTACATGTTGAGCCTCCTTGACAAATGGCCACAACATGGTAGAAGGCAACGGTAAAGTGCTATGCACCGTGCATTCAGGGAAGCTTTCCCACCCTCCGGAAAGGGAGGTGCCAACTTCTTCGTGACTGTCCACTCTGGGCTTCAATGTCTCTGGCCCAGCCCACTATAATTGGCCCCGCTCTGGGGTTCCTGTATCGTACAGTCTATTCCAGTGCAGGTTTCTGTGGTCTCTGTGAAATGCCAGGCTAAGCCCGGCCTGTGACCCACAAGATAACAAGAGCCGCTGAGCACTTACTGCGCCTGCTGTTGTGTGAAGCACCTTCTGTCCGTCATCTCATTTAATCCTCGGAACCATCGCATGGGGCAACCTACATTTTACAGAGAAGCAGAGGGAGGCTCAGAGAGGTTCAGTAAATTGTGCAAGTTCATTGTAGATTACATTTTGGGCTTCATTCATCCTTTTCATTACATATACTCTCCCCACCTGCAGCCACAGCAGCATAATGGCAGAATGCACTGAGCATGGTGACACCCCCGTCACATGCTGTCTTCCCTGTCTGGGGGGGCTCTCGCTCACTTGGCATTCAAGGGAGTTCTCCCCACTGTGAAGTCTTCCAGATAGGCTTCCAGATCCCTACTTGATCCTGACACTTTTCCAGCATGCCTCTGTCACCTATTGCTTTTCTGTTATTGTAAGTTTATCTGTTTTTCTCGTTTATCAAACATCGTGAGGGCTGGGACTTAACCATATCAAATTTGTGTCATTTGCACAAAGCCTGGGAAATAATAAGCACTCAATAAATCTATGTAAAATGGGTGAATTCTGAGGTCCTCAAGAGTGCCTTACTGATCTTTATATCCCCCAAATGAAGTTGCAGTGCCAGGAGGTCAACCAGGAAGGGTCAGACTGACGGAGAGGCAGTTCCAGTAGTCTGGGCAGTTGGGATGTCACAAGCCATGGGGAAAAGAATCAGTAGACAGAGATGCTAAACCTGGAGATAGAGGAACCCAACTGGGGTCCAGCTGGACAAAGAAGAGGTTGGGTATGGAACAAATAGAGATGGGGTGGTGTGTTAGTCAAGGTACTCCAGGGAAACAGAGACAAATATAAAAAAGAAATGTATTATTAGGAATTACGGCTCACATGATTATGGAAGTTAGAAGTCTCAAGATCTTCAGTCAGCAAGCCGGAAACCCAGAAGAGCCTATGGCACGGATAGTTCAGTCTGAATGTCAACAGACTTGAAACCCAAGAAGAACCAGTGTTTCAGTCTGAGGACAAAACTTCGGGAACAAAACTGATGTCCCAAATCAAAGACACTCAGGTAGGAGGAATTCCCTCTCACTTGTGAGAGGGTCAGTCTCTTTGTTCTGTTTAGTCTGTCAACTGATTTGGATTGGACCCACCCATATTGGGGAGAGCAATCTGCTTTAGTCAGTCTACCAATTCAAATATTAATCTCATCCAGATACACCGTCACAGACAAATCCAGAAAAATGCTTACTCAAATATCTGGGCACCTCAAGGCCCAATCAAGTTGGCACATAAGATTAGCCACCATATATGGGGAATAAAATGGAGTAGAGTTGACCCAGGAGTTGACTCATGTGTTCTGGCTTCAGTAAGAGTCCCTCTTCTGGCTGCTGGTTGCAGTGGCCCCATTTTATGTAGATAGTTCTTAGAGTCTCCCTTCCTGACAGTCAACTGCCTGAGGAACCAACCATCTCCCACTACTCTGTCCTCAAACCTGCTCCTTCTGCACACATCTCTCCTGAAACTTTGAGCAAAATAGACCTTACCTTGGAGTCACAGCCCATTCTTCCTGATTCTTGATCCTACCATCTAAATAGTTGCCAAGATCTATCAATTCTTCCTATAATGTGCTTCTCACATCTCTCATTCCCTTCACTGCCTGTTGCTACTCTCTTACTTACACAGTGATGGCTCTTCAATTTTTAAAGAGAAAAGAGGGTGGAGGGTCACAGTCTGGTTGCAGAAAGGGTTAAGGAGACTGGTTTTGAAGCTGCTTTCAAAAAGAAAAATGAAAATTTCTTTAGATTATATGTTATAAATTAATAATATAGCAGTTTACATACAAGGTATCCATTCTGTACATCAAATTATACATATATGTTTTTCACATTTGTGATAGAGATTATGATAAGGAGATCCTACTTTGTACAGCAACTATTAGAATTATTTCTTAAACATTTTCTTTTCCTCCATGTACTTTTCCTTTTGTTCCTGGGTGTGTCTTCCTAAGGTACAACCTCAATACTATTACTACTCACAAACATTCACTGGCTCCTCACAGCCTCCTAAATAAGGAAAAATCAGTCTGTAAATGGATTCTATGACCCTTTGAAATATGGATCCCACTAATTTTTCTGGCCCTGTATCTTATGAGTCACCATTGACCCTGCATCAGTCAAGAATACCTTTGGCTGCAAGTAACAGAATATTTAATGGGTGTTGGCTTAAACAGCTATTTTTGTCACATAATAAGAAATTAATAGATCTACAGTTCAGGGCTGGTCCAAGTGCTCAATGGTGGATCCAAGCTCCTTCTAATTCTCTTTACCACCATTCCAGTATATGATTTTTGCTTATTACCTCATGACCTCAAGATGCACTTCCAGACATCTCAGTCACATCTCAGTAGGAGGCAAGGGTCAAAGCTGAAGGAAAGTGCATGCTAATTGAGCCTGTCCTGTTTTTATGGGTGAAGGGAATACTTACCAAGAATCCTAACCCAGCAATCTTCTGCTATGACTCAGTGGTCAGAAGGGTGTCACACAGTAGAAGGTGATGGGTTGGGGGTGGGGAGCAAGGTTAAGGATGAAGGTGGGCCAGCCAATCAGGGGTACCTGCCGTGTACATACCCACTGCAGTTAGGCAGCTCACTCACCTCAGTCCTCATCTACCTTCACATCATTGCCTCTACCTTGAATGATCTTTGCTCTGCCCCATCTCTGCTTATTGAAGGGCTTTCATTTTGTTTAAGCCTTGATAAAATACCACTTCATCCAAAAAATCTTCCTGGTCTCCTTTCAAACCTCTCTGACAAAATTTTCCCTTCTGAGATCAACCACCGTTTGTGTTTCTACTATACCTAGAATCCTCACACTGTACTCTGGTTAATTACATGTGTTTTATCCCTGCATCTATATTTTGAGGTCCAAGAAGACAGGGAGCTGTCCCATTCATCTTTGTATTTCCAAGGCAACTCAGCACAGAGTAGGTATTCAATAAATGTTGGATGAATGCATGCATATTCTATAATATTCCATTCTGAACAGTAAAGTCTGCTATACCCACACTGTGTCTATAATGGTCCCTCTGATCCAAGTTAAAGGAGAACATCTGCAGTCCTCTGTGAATATTGGCTGCTGTCCTCTGTCCTCAGCAAAAGCAGGGACATCTGTGGTGACAACGTGACTATCTACCAATGCTTTTTATGTCCCTCTGCCCAAATGTGCAGCTGTTTCCTGGGTGGGAAAGTAAGGAAACAGTAAAAATCAGAGAAAATAAGAGCAATTTTAGTAGGAGACTTGTGAGGGTGTTAGGTTCAAGTTAAGAACCTTGAAGTTGTGCTGCAATATAGGCAACAATAATATTAATACCAGTTAATACCATTTATTAAATCCCTTATGCTAGACACTGTACTTTATATGCATTAACTCATGGACTCCTCAGAAGAACACACTTCTTTTTTAATAAGGAACCAAGACTCAGAAAAATTAAACAGTTTGTCCAGGATCACATAACCTGCAAGTCGCAAACCTGGGCAGACACTCTTTTCTTAGTGCAAGTCTGTGAGGCAAGGGGTGTTAGTTCTGTTTTACAGATGAGGAAACTGCAACCCAGAGAAGTGAGAGACTTGCTCAAGGCAATGCAGTGCCGTGGTTAAGAGAATGAGCTCTGGCGTTGGACTTCCCCTGTGAGATCTGAGGCAAATGTTTAAAAGTGTCTGTGCCTCAGTTTCCTTATCTGTAAAACAGGGGTGATGGTTAGCTCATGGGTGCCTATGAAAACAAAATGAGTAAGTGCATATACAGAGCCTGGCCTCAGAGCCTACTCCAAAGCGAGTATTTAGTAGCTCTTAGTCGGGGCTGCCACCAGCCTAAATGGTAAAGTAGCTGGAGGACAACATACCCGGTATACTGAGCAGGAGAGAGTTGGGCATTCAGTTGTGCTTTGTCCTACTGGAGGAAAGAAATCAGTGCTACTTTCTGGCTCCTGGTGGTAAGAGTCCTTTTCTCCTCCACAAAAGGGACCCTTAGTCACCATGCACCAAACAGTCACACCTTTTGAACAAAATGGCCATGTCTGCACTTCCGTGCACTGCCGGCATTAATTGACCCAGAGAACTAGCAGGCTCGCGGTGTTGGGACTGTTATGAGAAAGGACCTCCATTTGGTGTATTCTGCTGAGATCAGTATTTCCATAGTATAATGCCATTCTGTTTTGTTTAAGCTGCTTTTCTCATCTTGGTAGCTAGGCTCTAAAGATGCTCTTGCAATAAACACTGGCTTTTGGCATTCACATCCTTGCATAGATCCCCCTCACTCAATCTAAGCAGGCTCTTTGTAGCCAAAGGACTATGGTAGGACTGATTGGTGTGGTTTCCGAGGCTAGGTCATAATAAGCCTACTAGCCCCTATGCTGAGCTCCTTGAAAGCTCACGCCATGCTGTGATAAAACCCAAGTTATCTGTGTTGAGAGGTGGCATGGAAAAAAAGAGACATCTGCCCACTTCCCCCGGTCCACAGCAACCCCAGCCATCTAGGCGAGGTGCCAAACACTTAGGGAAGAAGCCATCTTGGACATCTAGCCAGTTGAGCCTTCAGCTGTCTGGAGCCCCAGCCGCCACCTGATGGCAACTGCATAAGACCCGAAGCAAGAAGTGCCCAGCTGAGCCCAGTCAACCTACGGAACTAAAGAGATGACTGTAAGTTGTTATTTGAAGCCCCTCTGTTTGGGGGTTATTTATTATGAAGCACTGGATAACTGAAACATTCATGATTCCCCAAGGCTGCTGGTGCAGTTACAGCACACTCAGATCCAAACCACAGATGAGGACTGCGAAGCTGTTTCTTTATATTAAATTAGATTTTGTGGTAAATATACAAATCAGGACCAATTGAAGTCTATATGCAAAACTTTTTAAATTCTTTGTTTTTCTTAAATAGGAGAAATACTATTCTAACACCACCTAGCATTGTATTACATGTTTATTTGCCTCTTTGACTATTGTGTGTTTGAATATAAGCTCACAGATGGCAATGATTTTGTCTGTTATTCTCCTTTGTATCCCCAATGTTGGCCACAGTACTCGACCTGCAGTGCGTCTACAATAAATATTTGTTGAATTAATAAACACTTGAGGAGAGAAAAGATAAGTGTATCATAGATAAAATATTCATATAATAAAACATTTAGCCCCTAGAAAACTTCTCACCTTGGTTTTAAGAATAAAATCTGAAATAATACATTATATGTTAATGAAAATAATTTAAAAAAATAGAATAAGATCTGACTCTGAAGATATTCATAATGTATTAAGTAAAAAGGCTAGTTTTTAAAAATCAGGTTCCAAATCAGTAAGTGCAGCAAAATTATATTCAAACTGTTTTTAAGTGTACATTTATGAAAAAAACAAAAAAAGTGTCCCAAAACTATTTTCACCAAACTGTTAACCATAGTTCTCTCTGGGGGAAAAGTTCACAAGGGGATTTTGTTTTTTCTTAGTGCCTTCCACATTCTTTCTAAAATATTTAAAATAAAATTGTATTAGTTTTCAATCGGGAGAAAAGGTTATTGAATAAAACTAAATTGGAGTATTGATATACCTATTGTGTTATGTATCTCCCATTTGAGACCACAATAAGTAAAGTCTTTTGGTTTTTTTCTCAACCAGCTGCATATGTTCCAGGTGTCTTTGTCACAGCTTTCCTAACTTTCTGGGAAGTCACAGCACAGCGCTTATCCTCACATGGGCAACAAAATAAAAAGTAGAAAGAGTTCGTCTGTGACTCAGGTAAACTCCTAGAGCAGCTTTTATGGGCTGGAGTGAAGAAGGATTGGTTGTGGAGTAGTGAACAGAGACAAAAATGGAGAATTCCATGGCTATGATTTGAGTTTCCCAAATAGAGCAGGAAACACTATATTTATAATTATGTGGAAACAAACTTCGTAGCCCATTGTGAAAGTGACCCATTATAGAAAAAAACCAGAACAGACTCATGGTAGCAAATTCTTGTTTGCTTATATCTCTGAGGTCCATATGAAAATGCCTTGAGACTCACCAGAGAATGGAAGTACAAGTGCTTGTCTTTTCCCTGAGACATGAGAAACTGTTGGAGACGTAGCACACACTGGAAAGGAGTGGGACCCTGCCATTTCTGAATGTTTTCTAAGGAGCAAAATGGTGACACCACCCCTTGTTCTACCCAACCTTCTGTGATGAACAAAGGCAACCAGTCTATGCAAAGCTGCAATGTCCGTGAGAAATGGTGCTGAAGGTCAGATATGCTCCCGGGGATGGATGTTAGGAATTCCACTTTCCTGCCTACGTACACAGTAGTACCTCTTAAGGTGACCCTCGTAGGTCCTTTAAATGTTCTGTCATTGAAACCAAGTATTACTTAATGGCGAAAATGCTTTCTAAAGCATAGATCGGCCTCACTGATGACCAGACACTGTTTTGTTTTTGTTTGTTTGTTTTTATTTTTACTCACTTGTTTACCAGTTTATTACAAAGGATACTAAAGGGTACAAATCAAATGGCCATGTGAAGTGACACATAGAGCAAGCAAGGTCCCAAAACAAAGCCTCTGTCCTTGTGGAACTTGAGGTTTGGTGACACATGGAAGCATTCTGCTTCCCCAATTTGGAAACTCTGACAAGACACTAAATTTATGTCCCATTAAGGCTCCTCAAACCTGACTTTCCTCTTAGATTTCCCATCTCCATTAATGGCTGGAAACAACAGAAGCTTCTTTACCCTCACCTCTCTTTCTGCATATCCCTCATCTGGAAGTTCTTGTCAACAAATCCTCAGGAAAGTTCTCAGATTCTAATTTTTCTTCTTTCTCAGTGCCATGCCCAGGGTTCAGGGTCTTAACCACATCTTACCATGACTAGGGCACCAGCCTCCTAACTCCACTCCTGATAGATGCTTTCTGGACATTTTCCCTACAGATTAAAAAATGTTCTCTGAAGATGAAGAGCAAGTTTAGCAGACTTTTAAATTTCTCAAAGGACATTTCTCCTAATAGGTGATCAGTAAATTATTTGTGCTCACTTATTTGCTTGCTTGCCCAAAGGGTAATATTTGGGGTGGAAAAGGCACTGGGCCTGAGGAACTGAAGAAATGCACGTGACCCATTGCCTCAGTTTCCCATGGCTGTATACCAACTCAGCCCCAAACTCACTAACTTAAAACAACAATTATCTTATTTTTTGCTCACATCTTCTGTGGATCAAGAATTTGAACAGGACATAATGAGGGTATGTCTAGGGCCTCAGATGGGAATATTTGAAAGCTGGGGGTAATGCAACAGCTGGGGACTAGGATCACCTGGAGCCATCTTGTTTCCCATTGGTGGTGCGTGATGCCGGTTACCAGCTGATTCTGGAGTCTCTGGGTGGGCCCAGTGTAATTACAAGTGCCCTTATAACAGGGAGGCCGGAAGGTCAGAGTCAAAGAAGGAAATATGAAGTGGAAGCAGAGGATAGAGTGATGCTGGCCAGGCATCAAAGCATGCCAGCAGCCTCTAAAAGCTGGAAAAGGCAAGGCAACAGGTTTTCTCTAGAGTCTCCAGAAAGAACACAGCCCTACTATGACCTTGGTTTTAGCCTAGTAAGATCCATTTTGGAATTCTGATCTCCGGAAATGTAAGATAATAGATTTGTGCTGTTGTAAGCCATTAAGTTTGCAGTAATTTGTTATAGCAGCCATAGAAAATTACTGTCTTGCCACGGGAAGAGTGTCAATGTTGTATTCCAGAACATGTGAGATGGAAGACATTGTTGTAGCTAGCTTTGAAAAATACAGTCTACCATGCTCTACCACTAAGTAGGTAATTGGGGGTTATCTCTCTGGGCCTCCATCTCTGCATTTATAAAATAAAAGGTTAAGCATGAGGATAGAAAACCTTCTGGACCTAAAAGTTCCCTGGTCTTACAACTGAAAGGGAGATGTAGTATTCCCATGAGAAATCATAATAAATCATGACTGATATCCTAAGTCCTTCCTCAGTGCTTACCACCATCTATATACTACTCCAAATGGAACAGGAATGGAGTGTCTGGACCAGAAACTCTCAGCATGTGTGGCAAATTTCCTTAAAGATCAGCTTTGAGGAAGGGTTTTTGTTTTTGTTCTAAATTTCAAATTATTTAAAGGAGGAAAGAGGGAGGGAAAGAAGGAAAGAAGAAGGAAAAAACTTAACTTTTTGAGGCAGTGACCATTTCTTGTTTATTATTGAAACCCCAGCACCTGACATATAGTCTAGAAGTAGGTAATCTCCAAAAAATGTTGAGTGAGAACAAAAAGAAAAGACAACCCAAGGTTCACTGGTTTTGTGCCTGATAACTCTATGGGGGAGGTGGGGGGCAAGCCTTGGCAGGTTACCAGGAGCAGACACTTTCATCATTTTACTCTGGAAATTATTTCAGTAGTCTTCCAGTTGGCCGCCTTTATTCTATCCTTGCCCTAAACACAGCAGCCAGAGAATGTTGATCTCGTTGCTTCTCTGCTGAAAACCTTCCAGAGGCTTCCTGGGTCACTTGTAATTAAAGCCAAAATCCTTTCTAGGACTGGAACTAGGTGAGGGGAAGGAGGCACCTACAACACAGCATTTAAGGAGGTGCTCACTCTCGGGAGCCCACCCAGCACTTGCACCATCGTGAAAAGGAGTGCCTCCTTAAATAAGGGAGCCCTGGGTTCCTCCTTTGCCTCAACCTAGTCCTGACATTGGTTCTTATGGTGGTTTATAAGACCATACACCATCTAGTCTCTCACCTCCTCTACCTCTCTGACCTCACCTCCTAATATCCAGTCCCTCCCCTCCTTGGCTCACTCCACTCAAGCATACATGCCTCTTCCTCTTTGCTATTTCCTGAACATATCAGACCCAGTTCCACCCCAGAGTTCACACTGCTCTGCCTTTTGACAGAAGCCATTTCCCCAACATCCATGTGGCTAGGTCCCTCATCTTTCTCAGGTCTCTACTCAAATACTACCTTTTCTGTGAAGCCTTCCATGACTACTGTATTAAAATTCAAACCCATTGTTATCTCTCTTTCCCACTCTATTTTTATTTTTTTTATTTTTTATTTTTATTTATTTTTTATTTTTATTTTCATCATGTGCATCTGTTTCTTTTTTATTTTTTTTTAATTTTTATTTTTTATAAACAAATTTTTATCCCCAGGGGTACATGTCTGTGAATCGCCAGGTTTACACACTTCACAGCACTAACCATAGCACATACCCTCCCCAATGTCCATTACCCCACCCACCTTTCCCGACCCCCTCCCCCCAGCAACCCTCAGTTTGTTTTGTGAGATTAAGAGTC